>JASAMV010006285.1:0-32495 GCA_030248065.1 Rhynchonema sp. JSB1_4
CGTGAAGAACAACCAGTTCGTCCGGCGTCCCATGGCACTGTGGCGGCTACGTCGAGTAGTGTCACTGCGGGACTGGCCATGTATGACGACAACGACATCCCACAGCGACGTGGGTTCCCGGCGAAGGGACAGGGTCGTGGCAGGTCGCGTTCGCGCAAACCATGGCATGCGCGACAACCCCGTGGAGGTGGTGGTTCGGCCGGTGGTCGTGGCGGCGGCCGTGGAGGTCGCGGCGGCCGTGGTCCGTTGAGTGGTCCGAACTTGGTGCCGCTGGGTGGTGGTGCTGCGATGCAACAGATGCAGCAGCAGATTGCTTCGTTGCAGGAGCAATTGCGCCAGCAGCAACCACAGCAGCAAGTCATTTATCCGCCACAACAACAACAACAACAGCCGCAACAGCGGGCGCAGTTTCCGCCAGCGGGTTACCGAACGAAACAGGTGTACCAACCATTGCCGGCTGGTCAAGCGCCAAATGTGTCAGGTGCGGCTGGACCAAGTGGCTGGGGCCAACAAGGTCCTCAGGGTCCGCCCGCGATGGGGCGCAGCAAGCGTGCCAAACAACAGTCGGCATCGCGTGAACCGGACGAGGCACGACCGAGCTCAGCGAAACGACGTGACCAACGTGGTGATCGTTCAAAGTCGCGTGACCCGCGATTTGGACGCGGTGGTCATCAGAGTCGTCGTGATGAGCATGATCAGGGTGGTGCTGGCATGTCCTCGGGCATGCAGCACTAGAACGTGACTTGTGTGGTGTGAAAATCCACACGTGCATAATGCGTGTGGTGGGGTGCATAAGGCCCCTTTATAAATCCATGCGTGCATGATGCGTATGGTGAGGTGCATAATGCTTCTTATCCGCATTTCTAATTTTTATGGTTTGACTTTGTGTGCGTAAATTTTATTTCCACATTTCTATGGTAAGATTTGTGATGTTTCACTCGCGACAAAGTGTCAGCGGGTGATTACCGCGTTTTTATTTTGTGTGATGACTTCGTACGGTGATTGTACGTTTTGAATGGTTTGATATTTAAAGTCATCCAGGGTCGGGGCACAGCAGACACTGCAGTCCCCTGGTAAAACCGGCGCTTGTCCGCACAGTTTGACTGCGGTTTTACATTTTGTATTGTGACCCTGCCTAGTAAGAGGTAAATTGCCCTATTTATGACCATTAAGCTTACGGCGATGTAAGCTCGGCGTTGGTCGCTCTGTTTGACTCCCTGTTTGACACAGATAACCATTCAACAGCACGGCTCGTTTGTGTGATGGCGAAACGTTGATGCTATGTTCGGTGTTCGCGATTCGTTCCTTCTACGACGCTGGCGTCGTGCTGTTCTGGCGGTCACCGGACAGGACTTCTTCACCTGAGGTGACAACCTTCGAGGGGTTGGCTGGTCGTCTACCCAGCTTGCCGTCCACCTCCGCTGCCGAAACCGTCTCCATCGTGGATCAGCCTGCGCCTATGGGCTAGCAGCTGCTCTATTATCGGTCAGGACTTAAACCGGTACGAGCGGTGTATCACCTGCGGGTGTTCGTCTGGGATTTGGGGTGAGTAACCCACACCTCTTGCTTCGGCAAGGTACGGTGAAACCCACTTCGGTGACTGGTGAAAACCCGTATCCTGACTGCTATATCCACACGACAACTCTATTCTATTCAATTCAATCTGTCTTCATCGCTGGTGTGCTATTCAATTCGTCGTCGTTGCCATCTGCGATCCCTATTCGTTCGACGGTTTCTTCAAGGCCGACTCTAACTATGGCCGGGTGGACACGAACAGCTTCTATTCATCTTCATTCAACATCGATCAAATGAGGTCATTTGAAGGAACTGGTGCGGGGAGATGTGACATTGGACATATGCCGTCTTCACATCGTCGTCAAAACAGACTGTGAGAGTCGTCTACGAGTGTGTTGACTGTGGCTGAGCATGGAAATTCAAATGGATGGCTCAGCGATGGACTTTATCGCCGTTTCCTTTTTCTCTTCTAATTCGTAGATTCTCCCTTCTCGTAATTCAGTGTTAATTTCGTGTTTCGTCGGAGACGTTTTGGAGTCGCGATATTTTATATTATTATTGATATTATTATTGCCGTTAAATCTATCTTTCATTACTATATTTCCGTTATTCGTTATTTAGCGTAAAACGTGCTGTTGAAGTCGACTTCGGGGTGCTTTTCGTGCAATACGTGGAAGCGAAACAGCCAGCTAGATCGCTGGGCTTGTCTTGTCGGTTTTTGTGCTTGCTTGCCTGAAACCGTTTGCTTGCTTCATTTTATTGCAGGAAAGCGGGTGACTGGATTGTCACCAGGATCAAGCCGCGCCGTCCGAGTTGCCATCGCGAGGCGTGTGGATTTTGGTCCAGGGCTGACTTGCGCGCTGAGACGGTTACTTTGGCGTGACTCTTGTTGGTCCGGGCGCGTTGCTGACTGTCTGGCGAGTGACAGAAGGTGGCGTGCTCAAGTGCATCTGCCCCGTCGACGAGCTCCCTAGGACGGCAGCAGATCACACATTTTTATCCGTCATTTGCCGTTTTGTTACTTTCTACCGTTAACCGTTAATGTTGCCGTTTATTTCGATGTTTCTACGGATGATGGCCGATTATTAAACTTTACTGATTGGTATGGTGGGAACGTGATCGATGCGTGCGTATGTATGCTGCTATGGCGAGCACGTTCATGACTTCATCAGATTGTCGTCTGAACTATGTGCTCAACGAAAGTACGTATCAACAGTTCCCCAGCAGCGGCTTATGGATGTGGCCCATAATACGCCTATTCCTATGAGCCGGCGAGATGTCGTCGTGATTATACGTACCTCTTCGTTTATTTGCCATTTTTAACGCACTTCCGAGATCGTCCCCCATGCATAGTCAGTTGGCTGTATCGACATTCAATTGGCCTGGCAATGGATCGACCTGTAAAGTTAAAATGAAGTAACGGTAACGAAAGTAACATCCTTCTGATCATCTGTGTGGCCGCTACAACTGTCCTGAGGGTTCTGCTCTTTGGTGGTGCCTTCGACTTGTCTGCCCCTGATGATGTTTCAATGCTCTTCAACTCTCTCTGCTTTCTATTCTACATCTTCAATGGACGATCATCTGTCACTGTGTTGCATACGGCTATAGAGGAGAGCGTCTATTCGGTTTTGTTGCCTGCCTTGCGCCGGCCTGACTGAGTTGTAAATCCGCCCCTCTTACCTTGTCTCATGGTGTTCAGATCAATCAATTGGCGCTTTGTGAACCGTCGTTGTGGTACAACGAAGCTGTGTAAGGGGGGATGTAGTCCCGTGACAGTGATTATTCCCATTGTTTAGTACTGTTTAGGGGGTTTTTAGGTTAGGTTAGGGTGTATTTCTCGTAAAGCTGTTGTTATTGTTACCTTTTGTGCCTTGTTTACCTTTTGTTTAGCATTATTATTCTCTTTCTGGTGACCCCTGTTTGTGTATCATCCTTAACCATTCCAAATCTCTCTTCACCCGTCTGGCTTTTCCAATGTAAGAGAACGGGTTACTGTAATTCTGTTGAAGTCTGAATCTCGGCCGGTTGCGTTTGTTTTTATTATTGGATTTCGTGTGTGCCCCGTGTGCGCGATTGCGCTTCCTATTGTTTTGGTTATTTCCCTTTTGTTATTATGAAAACTATATTGTGAACGAGCGAGTCGGCTGATTGACGAGCGAGTGAACGAACGAACATTTCATTCCCGAATCCCGAAACACGCACGAGACGAGCTTTTCTGAACATTGGCTTTGATTGATTTGGCTCGGTTGACGATTCCGGTTCTGCAAGCACTAGTAGATACCTGTTGGGCTCGCAGGATCTCATATTGTTCCACATTTCACATTTCGTTGTATTACATATGTATAACCTTAGGTCGACCGTCCCTGTGTATACTATTGTGTAATGTGTTACCAACTCCCACCGAAGTCTAGCGCTTACGCTTAACTGCGCGTTGCTTGCTCTAGCCTGCCTAGTTTTTTGGGGTTTCAACAATTGCAGTACATCTGGGTGCTGCCATTAGCAGTGATTGTGTAATTTATGTAAGTTGTTGAATTTGCTGTTCGGTGCGTCCCAACTTACCCTGTGGCTAAACTCGATGAACTCGCCTTAAAATGCTTATTATCGATAGGTTTGCGCGCGGAGCGCGCTATTTTTTGAGACATGAAAGTCAAAAGACACGTATTTTTTGCCTTAAAAGGGTATACAATTGCTTGTGAGACGCATGATTTGGAGTTTGTGAGAGGTCGGTACTCAACCCCCCCAACCCCCCTCGGATTTTTCCGAGGTAAGTATGGCGAGTGGGGTAACCCCCTCCAAGCCACTACATGACTGTACTAGAACCAGAGCAGAGCATGACAATTAGTGTTAGATACCCACACAAAGTAAATGAACAGCGGAAGTTAGTGATTCGTACGTAACCCCCAGATGTGGACACGGTGACATGAAAATTTTACTGTTTTCCCGTTTTCTTTTCAATCGGTTCTCAATAATCAAACTAGTGCAAAACGTGCTGCAAAATATCGAACTTTCCCTGAAAAGTTTGCTTTGCTAAAGGAAAGGCATTCATTGCGTGACAACTTTATTGAACTTTTAAAAACACGCAAATAGCATTAAACACATGAACTGGCAAAAAACGCCTAAAATTGGCGTTTTTTGTCCAAAATAAAGGTCGCACTTACTTTGGCCAGCTAAAACCTAAAAATTGGAGGGTTGCACCTGAGTTGCACCCAATGAATTTAAAGAAAAAACCTGGACCATACCCATTGTCAGGCAGCTGAACTGGGCTTTTTCCGCAATTTCCCGTCCATCAAAATTCCGAAAACCATTTGCCGCGACATTTCCCGTCGTTCAAAATCTCAAACATCCATTTCCCGCAAGATTTCGAGGACCCTTGAGGAAAACGGGACATTTCCCGAACATTTCCGGTCCCTCAAAAAAATTTCGCACATTTTGCTATTTTGAATAATCGCACAAAATCAGCCTTCGTATTTCTCAGCGAGAACCGATCTGATCAATTCAACAAATTTTTTTGCAGTTTACTGTTTCGGTTGCAGACTTGTTGTGCTTCACGATAATCAGACGCAAAACAACAAAAAGAGTAGGTACACCGCTGAAATTCTGCAGTTGACACTTTTTATGTTGATTTTTCTGATGAACGACACATGTCGGATAAATACATGTGCACGTGACCGCTACCCTCCTGGTCATCAAAATTTCCAATTCTGGGTGGCCTTCCGATTATTACGAGCCTGGCAGCAACCGGTCCACTTTGGATGCTGATGACTCCGACAAAATCCTGCGCAAATGATTCTGCCGGACCCTTACAGTAAGCGGAAATAATCATGCGCGCGCAAGGCTTGACCCTGAGGCACAATCCCCGGTATTCACCACAGGAGTTCTGATCGCGTTCTAGTCAAGTTCACGTAGTTAACGAGAATAAGCTCGGAACGGTTCTGATAGAGTTCGAGTAGTTAACGAAAACCAGCGGAGATCTCATGTCAAAATGTATTTATATAATACGTGCATGCGTGTAACATCCGGCAGCTGGTCATGTACAGTATGTCTATGGTCTAAGTGGTGTGTGCAACACGTTACGCAGCATTTGGCCCTTGACAAGCATGTGCAGAGTGCATGCACAACATCGGTTCTGAGCTAGTTCTTCTAAAGTACGTGAACTACTGTGGTGAATACCGGGGTATATTATGTGAACTGAAACCCTTGGGGTTTAAAGCAGGAATCTCGGTTGCAGTTAAACAATCAGTTTTTTTTAAAAAAAGTCAATATTCTCTGCTTGTTTCAGTCGGTACACCACAAACAACAGACTTGTCACAGTTCGTGGATCTCAGAACCTTTGTGAGTGACAGGGATGCGCTAACGGCGTGCCTATGGTGCAGAGCGGGGTTAGGAAAGTACCGTATAGAATTATATCCACCCCATAAGCCTCGCTCTGCCCTCTAATAGAAACCCCTTCTCAGAGCTTGGCTGTAAGACCGGAAGCTCGCTCCTAATAGAAGTATTGCGACGATAGTCAGAGTTAGTTTTTTTGGTACATTTCTTGAATGCCTTTTGCAACTGCTTGTATTCTTGCCACATTGGAGGCTTTGTGTCCTTATCGGTGGTTTTCCACCAAGATTGATGTGTGGTGTTCTTTAGCCTTTTGAGTTGCCTGAACTCAATGGTTAACCATTCTGGCCTTCTCGGCTTTTTAGTGACTGGTAGTGATCTCTCCGGGGCATTCCGGTCCAGAGCATTGTGCATTTTAGTTCTAGGTTGCAACCATGCATTATTGGCACTCTCTGCTTTCACTATTGTTTCTGCCAGATTCTTGGACTCAAACTCGTTTGGTTCCCGTTAGCTTTTCAGCAAAATTTTATTTTTGCGAATTTGGTGGACTGGCGATCGTTTAGCATCATATATATTAGGTAGTTTAGGCTAGAGTTCGAAGTTTTGGTTCCGTTGGTGATGTGTGTATTACTTGTTTATTTCTGCAATATCACCCCGAAACCCAAAAGCCCCAATAATAAACCCAAAACCACACGACGTTCACTAAACAACACTTTATCTCCAACAGCCACGTAAAACTGCCAACTAACAAACCAACCACAGCCCAACTGACCAACTGACACGTATCACAGCAAAACACACAATAAGAACACGCGCACGTGGGAATGTTTCATGATATTGGTGGCAGGCAACAAGGAAGGATTAAACATCACACTCTAGTTTAGGATGTATTTTGTAGTAAAACTGTGTTTATTGTTCTGTTTCGTGCCTTTTGTTTAGCTTTGTTATGCATTCTGGTAACCCTTGTTGTTGTCATATTATTCTCCTCCGCTAACTTAAGCCATTCCAAATGTATTTTCGTATTGTTTTCGAAACGATTAGAAAGAGATCGGTTGACGTCAGATCTGAGTTGAGAAGTTCCCGGTGCGTTTGTAGAATGCCATCACCGATCGCTTGTGGATTGAATCATCTTCCAGAAGCTTCTGGAAATAAATCATTTGTGACTCTTGCTAAATGAACTCACTCGGTTTACTGACCTCATCCAACAGCGCCCATATTTTCTCCTTGTCTTCGTACCACATGTTGGCGTAGATGCGTAGCTTTGCACCTCGCAATACATCGGCAGCCGTCATCAAACAGGTATGCACCAATCTTGAATCGTCGAATTCACGACCGATGATGTCCCTGTGGCAGTGATCGACTGAACAAAGGGAACGTTTGTCGTTCACGCAGGTGCGATAGACAAAGGGAGCCGCTACTTTGACCAGCAAGCCCCCGCAACGTTTCAGTTCTTTCTCGGTCTGCATTTTGTGGAATGAAATCAACAACTGCTTTTCGTCACTTGCCATATTGTTTCGAAATATTCTGAAACTCTATTGTCATTTAGTCATGACGAGCATAAATCAAACCATCCGCGATTTGTACACAAAACTGGGATCTGGTGCTGCGTTCGCCGGCCCAGAACGACTGTACCGGGCTGCCAGGCAAGTGAATTCAGCAGTGACACGACAGGATGTGGCCAAATTTTTGCGCAAGAGCCACGTACGGTCGCGGACAGCTCGAATCAGCAAAAAGCGGCGAAACACCGTGCCTTATGCATTGACCAACATAAATGAACTTCTTTTTTGTGACCTGATGTTTTATGGGCGGCAAAACCAAGCACCGAAACCATTTTTGGTCTGTTCTGATGGACTTTCTGGCAAGACCATGGGTGTCCCACTCTCTAACAAGCGGGCCGATACGGTGACCACCGGGTTTCAACGCATGATCGAGGAACAGAACCAAGGCGCGTACCCAAGCGTGGTCTACACGGACCAAGGTATGAGGTACTTTGGTTTGATCCCAAGAAAACAGACAGCCGTTAAATTATTTGCAGGAAATGAGTTTCGCAATCTACCAAAAGTGCTACGGCCACACCACAGCCGCCTGAAAATGTCCAAACAATTTCAAAAAGCAGCAGCAGCAGAGTCGAAAATTGCTCAACTGAAAGGCCTATTTCAAAAATACCGAGTCTATACAAATGAAGATAAACTGAAGGATATCTGGTACGAACTTTTGAATGAGTTGAACTCGAGGAAAAACTCGATAACTGGATTGGCGCCATCCGAAATTACGACACGTGACGCGATTGCAACGCAAGTATTTCGAAAATATGGTGACTATATATTGCGTAAGAGCGCTGACGCATACACACTGAAACCAAAGTATAAAGTTGGTCAGCCCGTCAGATTACGTTTCTTATCAGACGATCGATTTACGAAGACACCTGTCAACAGCTCCGAAGTGTTCTATGTGGCCGATATTCGAAGGTGAGTAATGTGTCTGTTCGATTCTCGCAGCCTACGACCGTATGCAAGTAATGAACTGGTCATTTCAGAACGAATCCACTAACATATCGGGTTCGAGACAAGAGTGGCGCTGTGATCGACCGAGTATTGTACCAACAACAGCTAACTCCTGCAGAAAGCACGTATCGATCAAATACGAGAATAGAAGAAGTTTTGGGCACGCAAACAGTCGGTCGACGCAAAACAAAGCAGTATCGGCTCAAACTTGACAACGGAACGACTACAACCGTGAACGAAGAGCTTTTCCGAAAGCTTCAACGCCAAAGGCTTGTCTAAAATGTCGTTGACTAACGAGAGAGCGTTTTCGTTGTTCATGATTGAATCGAATCAAATTCGCCACACGGGCCCGTGCGAGCAAATAGTTCTAAAAACACGTGAGCCCATCACATTAGCCCAGGCTACATCATATGTGGTCGGCTTGCGATCGTTTAGTTTTGATTTTTCATCAGTCATCAATGTAGAAAAAGATGTTGTGTACATGTACGTCAGTCAAAATCAGGGTGGTACCTACGATCTGGTCCAGATAGCTGAAGATTCGTTTTGCAACTCTGTACCCAATCTGCTGTTCATGTTCAAAGAGCAAATGCCAAAACCTGTCCGAGACAAAATTGTGCTGCGCTACAACAGGGATGAAAACAGACCAGAAATTGAAGTCACGGCACCAAATGTGACGGTTGTGCTGTCGCCACGTATGGCTGAAATACTGGGGTACGGACAAATTCGACATTTCAGTCAAGGCAACGTCAAAGCACCCTATTCGGCCGATTTATTCCTGCAGTTTCGTGAGTTGTATGTTGCATTACCTCAGATGTGCGCTTCTAGTTCATGTGGACCAGACAAGCTGCTCCCTATTTTGCGGCAGGTGCACGTGGATACGGAAAACTTGCAAACTCAAACTCATTTCCATATTACATATCATGATGAAATATTTTACACAAATATGTACGCCCGCGGGTTCAGTCACGTCAGTTTTACATTGTACGATCGCTCATTTAATGTTGTGAAACTTCATGATCACTCACTTTTCAAATTGTCATTGTGGTTAGAGGTTCGGCAATCGCTATTCATCGGAATTTGAAATAAAAAATGGAATATGGCACGTGAGCGAAACCTGCCAAAGTATTATTTGCCGGCAACAGATCAGCAAATTAACACCGTCCAAGCAAGCTTCACACAGGATCTTCAACGAGTGCTCTCAGATTTGGCCGATAAGAGAAACAACGTTCAAATCCCACCGCATTTCGGCAGAGACACTTCCGCAAGTGGCGGTGCTCTGAGAAGTTTCAGCACGGTCAGTTTTAGTAAGCAACCAGACGATTCTGAACTATCGAAACGTCGAAAGGTAAAGAAAACTTCTGGAAAGCTCAAGACCAAGGCAAACAAACGCAAGCAATCAAAAGTAAAGAAGATCAAGAAGCCGACTAAGGTAAGCAAGTTCAGCGTGGAAAATCCTTTGTTCTGAAACCATGCCTGCGAAGAAGAAGCGTGTGGCTACAGCCAAGCCTTCGGAAACAACGCAACCAATTCGAAACATTGATGAACTGGACGTGTTCAATCGGTAAGCTAATACGCTTGTCTTTGACTCTCAGTACTGCTTGACATTATGGCACATTATAGAGAAGCCCTACAATGGTCCATTGTCAATACAGTCGAAGGAAGCACACTTCCCACCAACAGTTACGACAGTTCCAGCATTGTCGTGTTCAATATAGCTGCGAATTCAACGCTTTTCCTGAGTCCGGTTTGTGCCCAAGCGAGTTTGTGTTTCAGGTGGATTCTCACACATTCACAAGTTGCAGGTTATGTACTTGGAAATGGAAACCTGGATTGTTAACGGAGACGGTTCAACGTTGGACGAAAAAGTTGAGGTTTGTTGTACAACATGTGAGCATAGCAAAAATCCGAGCATTGATAATACATTCAGGTTGCTCCATCTTCAAACCTTGGAGGCGTAATGTGGCAAGATTGTGAGGTAAAATTGAACAATTTGGTGGTAAGTTTAGCTTTTTCTTCTTCATCAAAACAGAATTCTACACTCCGATCAGCGCAAGAACTTGCAGGTTTCAATGCGAAGCGGAATGCACGGTTACTATAGCTACGTGAACAAGGCTGTGCTAAGCAGCCAAGAATTATTGACACAACTGAACGATGCGGAAATGGTGAGTTGAGACTGAAACCGGCCAGCTTCAATTAGCACATGACATTGTTTTCAGTTGTATTTGCCCGAAGCAGGCAAATTCCAGACTCTCAGCGATGACGACAATGAACCATATGCAGTAAGTTGATCGGCTAGTGTGGGGGGAGGAACTCCAGCGCGCTTCAAATTCAAGCTTTTCAGACGCGAAAGAAACTTTACCGAGAATCACGGAAAGTTTCGCTCATGGTGCGCGTCGATTCACCTGTACTCAACCAGTCGCGCTTGATTCCGAACAACGTCAACGTCCAATTGACGTTTCACCCGGCGTCAGACGCTCTGCGACTCCTTTCTGGCATCGAAAATCCAAATCAAAAACTCCAAATTGGTAAGTTGCCAAAACACGTCACATTGCGCCTAGGCCGATCAACGCCGACATTGTATTACAGGCAACCTTGTTTTGCACTACACTCGGTACGCGCTTAACGATAATCTTTTTATCCGACTACAACGGGAGATGGAACTGGGAAATCCATACAGAATCCCCATTCGACGAGTTCAAATGCAGGCGTTCCAAAGACTGTCCGGCACTACAATGATTGTTGAAACCATCGGTACAGTTTATATTTTCTCAACGTACAGGACCACCGCAAATTAGCTATTTGACTTTATAGCCACCAACACTCAATTGCCAAGTCAAATTTTCTTCCTTCTGGTGCCATCCGAAAGTTTTCTTGGCGACTATGGATCAGAGTACGCCAATTCAATGATGGCAAATGTCGAGAAGGTTTATGTTCTTTGTGAAGGCGTACAAATTCCGGTCGGTGACTCATGGATGCCAGTTTCTTATCGAAAAAAGAAAACTTGTAAATCAATACTTTTCGCAGGGCACACCCTTGAATCCAAATACTAAAGGACCGGGGTACATGCGTGCGTATACAAACCTGCAACGTGCCGCTGGTTGGGCACCGTTTTCAAACTCAACAAACACAATAACGACACACAAGTGAGAAGTGTTTGTACTAGTCGTGCTTGCGTAACAATAAGTTCATGTTAACATTGTATGTGGGCAAACGGTTTCGGGATTCTGGGAATTTCGCTCGAACGTATGCAGGACAGTCAATACACTTCAATTCCACGGTTCGGTTCAGCATCTGTGCACGTTTCGTTCTCGACGCCAACTGATCGCGCCTTCACACTTGTATTATATCAGGTTTGACGTTCTATTTGCTTTATGTTTCCATGAGTCAAGTAAAAAAATTGTATTTTCAGGTCTACAACAATCAACTAACCATCAGCCAAAACTTTGACGTTTCGTCTGACTACACATTTTTCGCGTAATGGATGGACAAATGTTGATCGACTTGATCACGTCCGACAAAAATGCTGCTAAAATGTTCATTGGATGCTTTATTTCGACTGATCTCAGCAACGTTGCAGTGCCAGCAAAACGAGACGTGTCACTGATTGTGAACACGCTCAGTCGAGATGAGGCCATGCAAGGAAAGCTTGGCCATTTCGTCCCTGTGATCATTACTGCTTATAATTTCGTTTACTGGCTCGATAGTTTCGGTCGGCCTGTGTCATGTTTTAATGCAAGTATTCGCTCATTCATTCAACGTGTTTGCGGCGCGAAGTCGCTCATTGAAAATAAAGTTCAGATTCAGTCCAAAACAAGTGCAACCTGCGGTCTCTGGTCCATCTATTGTGTGTTGTACTATTCACAGCACCACACTCTTGTGGGTTTACTGATCAGTTTCTCGCCTGACACGTATTTGAATGATGTGAAATTGTTGGAATCGATGTTGCAGCGGTTTCCACAGTTGAAATCGTATGTGCGTCGAAACCACCTGTTGCACCATGGAGCGCGTTATTGAAGGTTCTCTATTGTTCAGACATCCTTTCAGGATGTTGATTGCCGGTCCCAGCTGGTTAGTAGTATCTAACGCGTCTACGAATAAATGTGGCAGTCAGCTTGGAATTCGTTTGCTTTTCAGTACCGGTAAAACTGTGCTTGCGATGGCACTCGCTCGAAAAATAAACTCAGAAACGCCAATTCGAAAACTAATATTGGTATACAAGTATCATCAGCCTCATTACGACTCTCTAGCAAACTTGTTCGAAGGCAGATTTGTTGCTTTGCCTGATCTTACTTTGCTTGAATCCGAACTTCAGTCAGAAACCTACGAACAACCAGCACTGGTCATTCTAGGTAAGCACGCTTTGCAAGCAGAGCTCTCTGTTATGATTGTATTTAGTCATTGTTTTACAGACGACATCTGGGAGCAATGTGACAGCCCCGTGTTACAATCGTTGATGCTTGGTTCGTCACATCACTTGAATGCAAGCTCCATAACGTTGACCCAGTCATTTTTCATGTCGCATAAAAGTTCTTGGCGGAACATTACCCGCAACTGCGAGTTCGTTTAATGAGTCACTACTTGTCAACATGATTGCGAAACAGCTATTTCGTATTCCAGTGTAATCGCATTTATGAAAACTCCTCGCGACAAGGCCAGTCTCAGTCTGGTGGCACGTCAAGTTTTCCCAAAGATGACTGCGCAGTTTATGCGAGCGGTAGACTTGTGTCACGAACTCAACCGCAGCGTAAACAATTTGGAATTCAGCTATATTGTGCTAGATCTCCAGAACCATACTCCACCAGAGTTTGTGCTTCGAACAGGGATCGTTGAAGGTTTTTTTGGCTCACAATTTACCAGTAATCTAATCAACCTTACAATCGATTTTCAGATCAAACGCCCATCATATTTCAACTATAATGATTCAATTATGAGCGGTGTTCAATCACTTCTTGCCCATGAACTTCTATTACGCTATATTCTCGAATGTGAAACAAAATTACTGCGATCAATTGTTGAGCACGCAAGTGCCGATTTCATCTGTGTGCTCTGCTCGTGTTTCTTGAACCTACTTCTGCGAAACGTCACTGTCACATCCGCTGAACGCAAAGCTCTCGCCGATCACAAACGCCTAATCTATCAACTAGCCAACACGCATCACAGTGTTGCACAGAAACGCAAACTTTTTGCCAGACCCTGTGCCCTGTGCCTCATTCAACGTGTGGTGAATATCTGTCTTCGTGCGCTCGACAACCTTGAACTAAAGCTGGAATAAAATGACTCAACCAAAGGCATGGGCGCTCGTGGCACCGCAAGTATTGGACAACATGCGGCGGCAAGCGAAATTGTTCGGCAATCGCGAGGAACAACGTGTGATGGAGTCTGACATACAAGCTGGACGCGCGCTCAAAGCAAGAAACGTGCCTTCTTCGATCCAGAGACAAATTGTCGGGCAGGCATTCGATCAGCTACGCACAGCTCAACAACAGTTGCAGAACAACCGCACGCCCAGATCGGTACCACCTGTGGCCATTGAAGAAAGTAGTTCAATCCATGTGGTACCACCAGCGAATGAACCAGTGTTGGATTCGGATGAGATCCAGCAGGAAGAGTTTTTCGATTCTTCGTCAGATATGTTTGCTGAAGCAGAACATCCGGCGATTATTCAGCAGGAACAACCGGCTGTCATTCAGCAGGAACAACCGGTTGGAGAACAAGACGGTGCTTCGACAAGCGGTAAGCAGCAAAAGAGCGTTGTCAAGCCAGTGGCACAAATTCCCGAGCCGCAAGTGAGTGACTCTGACGTGCAAGCTTTTCTCGACACAATACCGGCTCGGTTGCGTGTGACACCCCAGATTATACATGATAAAGTTAAAAAATTGTCCGAAACCCGTTTCAAATTACACCCTGATTTCAGCGTTAGTATTGAGCAAAAACATATACCAGGTTCGAATTACAAAGAAATCCTTCGCCGGATGGGGCAGCCGGTGACTACGGGACAAGCACCACAAGGTTACTTTGAAATGTCGGCCTTGTTAGGTCAGCCCAATACTAACGCTGGAGCGAAGCAATTCGAAGGTGTACCAAAGCTACCACTGTCAAGGCAACGTTAACCATTTGTTATTGTGAATGAACTTGATCTGCCGTGAATATTGTTGAATATGGAATACAATCATTGAATCACACACATACACACAAGTACATAAATGAAATGAGATAAACTAAGGTAATGGCACAAAACATAAAACACGACAATAATAACACTCGAACTAAAAATGAACCGGGCAAACTTGAGAAACTCGCATACAAACGTGGACACGCGTGAAAGAAAGGAAAACAACATCGACGAAACTTGCTTGAGTAGGAATATGTACAGACAAATGAGCACAAAAAACAGAAAAAAACTGGCGCCAGTAGAAAAAAAACATTTCAATAAATGAAGAACAGCAGAATCGTATTTTGACGAACATGACGGTGTTGATGGATATTACTGAAAAATAGGGGTACACTTATTGCAACAGTGTTTGATTTTTGAATTCGAAAAGTACAAAACCTAACCTTGTATTTTACACATACATGCCAGATTGTTTTGACTGGTCGAGGGCGAGCACGTCTGGCTGGAATATGAGTGAAAAATTTTCTACAACAACTTCTGCTCGGATACGTTATGTTCGCGTGCGCGCTCTAGAACCGCTGACCACAGTGTACTACATTCAGGCAGACAACACGGATACTTATACAGTTCTGCTCGAACTTCAGCATCCATGTACAGAGGCTGGTAATGAACTCCACATGGTGGGTAGAACCCCTTTCCTGACAGGCTTGTCAAGGCCCGCCGATGTGCCGTGTACGTCGACATGACACCGTTGGCCCGATTCTTCGTGAAACCAAATGTTTTGGCCAGATTTTCGGGCGAATTCACGTCAAACTCGGGATCGAGCAGGGCTGAAAAGTATCCTAAAAGACGAAAAAAACGTTTGTTGAATCGGTTCTTTGTGATTCCACGATGTGCCTGGTGCATCAATCCAGATTCACCTGCTTCCAGGGTCAGTTTCGAAGCCAGCGCAACTACGGCAAAAGCTTCACTTTCCACTTTAAACAACAAAGGGGTTTTCATGTGGTATTTTGCCAACGGATGCGGTGGCTTCGGGACAAACAACTTCTCTGCTGCCGCTGTAGCTTCCACTTCCATCCCTGGTTTCACACATTTCATGATATCCTTGTCAGCAAAGCAGCACCGCAGTGCGTCTGTGTCACAGCTGGTTATGGCCCAGGCTGAATCACGTAGGTACGTGATCATGAACTGCACGAGACGCATGAGCACCACTTTGCTGTCCTGGAGCGTCGAAATTCCGAACTGGGCGGGCAACTCGGACCCTTCACGATCTCTTTCAATCGTAATCTCGTACATTGACTGAGGGTTCTCCTGTGTTCCCACAGCGCTCACACTCGCCATATTGTAGCGCTGCATCGCGCGATTCACACCTTCACCGTTGACAATACGAACGTAGGGCATGCCACGAGCCAATGTCAGACCAAACGTACTGTTGGCCATTATTTTTATACACATGGCAATGATTTCGCTCTTGGCATTTCTACGCATATCAGACAACTTCAGAGTGAAATCGCGAAATGGCGCAGACTTGTGTGAGAACTGCACCACAGTGTGAACTTTGGTCAATGTACAACCAAGTTCGTTGACGAGAAAACGCAAATGGGGTGTGCTCAAAGTGATCTCGTCTTTCGCAAACGTATTCAGCAACAACGACTCACCTGCTTCTGATTTGAACCGACCTGATTTTTCGGCTTCAGTGGCCTGGCTTGCGTCCAGGTCGCTCTTTTTCACGTTGACACGAGTGATGATCGGCGGGAATACATGCCATACGCGTTGAACATCTGGTCCTGCATGAATATCGACTTTGCAAACCCGATGCACTCACCCGACAAACATCATTTTCTCTTTTTTCTTCCTTTTTTTTTTTCCATTTTATCACATTTTTTCTTATTTTCACTTATTAATTTCCTTTTTTTTTCTTTTTTTCTTTATTTTTATTAATTTTATTTGGTAACGTCTGTCTGAATGCATCAACAACCTGGTCAACGGTTTCAGGGCGCGCAATATTTATAAATAGACCATGCGGAAACAAACGCGTATTATTCGCAGCGAAAATCAAACGCCAGGCTGTTTGATTCGCATCGTTCTTGCGCGAAATCAAGTAGCCTACCTCGGACTGTACCCAAACACCGCCAACACTCCGCATGTGGCGCAGCGCCCCCCCCAACTCTTTACAAAATATATCAGGGGTTAGAGGTTTAAAAAAAAAAATTCCCCACCCACACCCCCTTTCTCTTTTTTAAACCCCCAAACCCCCCCCACACCCCCCCTGCCTTTAAAAAACCCCCCCCCCCCCCCCCCCCCCCCCCTTGAGTGCCAGCTTGTCGTCGCTTCTGGGCAGCACCTCCCGTTGCTGGTGCTGGCACGGTTGCAACCTGGAGTAAAACGGGCAAATTTTTAACCAGTATTCCGTCATTTGAACATGAAATACAACATTTAACGGACCGTTTGTTTGCGTGCTCCGCGTTTCCGCTTCTTCTTAGCCTTGAGTTTCGTGGTTGCATCCTGTTTGATGTTACAAGTACTAAAAACAAGCTCCGGAACTGCAATGATTTAAACAACACAACCCCGTCATCGCCTGACGTCTCGCTGGAATCCGCGGAGCTCACTTCCGATTCTTCCTCAGCAGAACTTTCATCAGCTTCATATATCACAAACGGATTCCGCGGTAGCTCATTCTACAATGGATGATCTAACGGTGTCTACACAAAAAATTAAAAAACTCAGCAGTGCATACAAGCAAAATATGAAAAACTACCTACCTCGGATTCCTCCTCACTTGCACTACTGTCCAATTCATCACCGGTGTTCGACGATGAAGTCGATTGGACACGTGCGCTGGCCTGTGAATGATACAATGGTTTGCAGCTGCTTCAGGTTTTAAGTTAAACGCAAAAACCAAGCCAACCTTTGCTTCTGCCGCATGCACACTCATGTGATGCTTGAACTTTTCTGCCCTTTTGAACGTTTTCTGAGTTGAAAAAATTATACGTGTTTGATTCTTAAATTGTCAAGCCAAAGGAAACCAACTGGGCAATCCGGGCAACGGAATTTGGTCACAGAGACCTGTGTCTGCCCTCCACTTGCTGCCGAGGGTGGAATCAATTCATTTGTTTCCAGCAATTGCTGTTTGTTGGCCTTGGTGCACGATGCGATGTGCACTTCAAAGTCCGATATTGTTGGAAATGAGTCCTACAATGTGGTCTTGTTATACGGAAGCTTGTGAACCAAACAACAGTTAAATTTTCAGTAAAGTAATACTTACGTTACAGTAAGGACACTCGAAAGTGTCCTCATCTGAGCTGGCCGGATCAGCGTCCATCACCAATCCTTCTGCACTGTCGTATACTAAATTGTTTTGATGACCAATTATTGCGACTGAAACCTGACTAACTGAGCTAACATTTGAAGTTGTCATCTTTTACTAATAACCGTCAGCTGAAGAGCAGCAGGGTGCGTTAAACGGAGATCAATCAAAGCAATCCTTCACGTATTCTGGTTGCATGTTTATTGCAGGTAACAGTGAGTAGCATGGGCCACAATTTAGCAATGAATAAATCACAACATCAGTATCATACCTTAGTTTCTGTATCGTCGCCCGTATTGTACGAAAGTTTTGGGTTTCTCTGGTCTTGCTGCGGTTGCGTCGACAATATCGGCCTGTTTGATTTCAGCAAACAGATCAGGTGCGATGTTGATTAGTTCTCGCAACTGTGCTTCGCTTATGCGGATGCCGTTCAATCGTCGCAGTTGACCATCGAATGAATAAGTATCATCTGTAAGTGACTTGGCGAAGAAGCCAAATTCGATGCCACGAGGCCCATTTTGGAACTTGAAAGCGCGCACACACAAGTTGGCGTTTTTGCCTGTCTTATGAGCGTCGGCATAGCCTACAGCTAAAACAGAATAGGGACGTATGTGGGAATGAATATTGCGTGCTGACACCTATGGTATACTAACGCTTTTCCTTCAACAGCGTCGGTCCGCTATAAGCGCCGTTCTCTGTAATCTGGTACACATAGCTTAATTTTACGGCTTTGCACTCTTGAGCTACTGTACTCTGTTGGTCGGCGTCTAAATTAGAATTAATAAAAATATTACTAAATAAAAGATGAAATACTTGAAGCTTTTAAAACGTGCCTAGAACACACACGGAGCCGCTCGAATTAATGGTGGTAATCTGCATATTGCCCGCGCCTTGAGCAGAATCCATTGCAGTACAATTTGATTATTGGGGGGGAAGGTAGAAGACTTATTCGCGTCACTCAATGTTAGGATGACCAACAATTTCCACAAATTTATATCCTTGGTCGAGTTTTGAAACAGAATGCAACTTTCGCACTGAGTCACAATTGTTTGCGCTTTATTCAAGGTCGTCCTTGTCCACAAACGAACTTCATTACTCTGTGCATGCAGTTTTTCTTTGTTTTCGAATCGGTTCATTCATGAAACCTTGATAAGCTAGTTACTACTACGCTCTCAGGAATGTGCGATTCACCTGTTTACTGATAAGGTTCAGCCCACATTTTAAAAAATTTTGTTTATTTGCGTTTCTTTGACGTGTACAAAAATAGTGCAGCTTCTTGCACTGTTCACACCAATGACAGTTTCATAGCACGTGGCGATTTGCTTTATTTCAAATATTATTGCCGCTGTAACAGTGAAACAATTACAATTCATAATATCACAGCTAAAATCGTATTTTACGACATTCAGTTTTGTGCCTTTAGCCCAAACAAAATCGCACAACAAGTGCACTGGGTAATGCATGGGTATTTAGTGCATGGTACATGCTGTGCATGCTGCGACTGCTGCTCAAGGCAGCTCTTAAAAATGGTCCTGGCACACTGTTCCCATCGTTCCTCAGTGTGTTTTTTTATTTTGATTTTCAATCGCTGTTGTCCTGAAATCCTGAGCAATCCATTTCATTTTTTATGAAAACGTACAAACTTTCAATTCTTTTGCTGGTGACATTATGCTACGCTAACGTTGTGCGCGCACCTGCCAGCATTAACTTTACTGATAAGGTGGGGGGCTGCAGATCGTTACGTCAGTGTACACACGTGTAAGAGTCAGCTGGTGGGAAACCTCGCTCAACATCCTGTAGGGGGGTTTCGCCAGCTGGCGAAAAAAAAGTCCCGAAAAAAAAAACTATGTCCGAAAAAAATTCAAAGTCAAATTTTCGTTGGTTTGCACCGAGAGGTTCTCAGTTTCGGTGCCAGAACATGAAGGGGATAGGGCTGGGAAGCTCCGCTGACGGACAGGATCGGAACTGAACCGCAAATTCCACCCAAAATGGGCTCAAATAAAACCCTCGCTATATCTCCTTTAGTCTACTCGTCGAGACCGATCACCGAAGTTGCTGTCAATGCGAAGAACACCCGTGACAGGCACTTATCAAAACAAGAGCAACAAAACTGACCGCATGCGTCACCCGCCAAACTAGCTGCCGAGGTTTGAAGCCACGCAAGCTTTGTGGAACGTTGTTTCCACATGAAGTGGTCTCAACAGTGCTTGTAGAAGGTGGAGGCACCACGTGCAATGGCGGCTCAACAAATGAGACAGGTCGCTTTTTGACTGGTTTGGGCTTGATGGCGCCTTGAACTGATTGGGAACCGGATACCGTCCGCACTTGCACTTCCGGCGCTTTGATCTTCTGAACAACCGCTGTTGTTTTCGACGAGTTTGATTGAGACTCTGTTGCTGTTGGCCGTTTGCATGTGGCTGCGCTGGTTGCACATTTATCTGATGCATCCTTGGAACGTTGAGAAGGTTCAGGTGCAGTTGATTGTTTGGAGGTGGAGGCTTGTTGTGATGACGACTGTTGTTCAGCCGCAACCAGACCAGCACGTTTGCCACTCTGGATAGATTGGATCACCAGCTCGAACTCGGAGTGCGATATGGCTGCAAAGAATGATGTTTCACAAACTGATGGACAAATAAATAGACATCAACTTACAAAATGGTGAATGCGCAGTTTTCACATGATGAACCAGCTCGGCAACCACATGGGTTAATTCAACATCTTTGGCACATGCCGTCTGGATACCAGTTATTAGCTGAAAAGAACCAACCGTCTTTTTACGCTTGCTTTGCTATGGATGGAGCACCCGCTCGCCCACATAAAAAAAGTGAACGATTGATTCATGCAAAAAAAATCCAATACCTGACACAAAGCACATAGCACTCTAATTTGGCCTCGTTTGATGGCCTTTATGCCCAACAAGTGCTGTGCGACGTGCTCGAATTTGACGGCGAAATCCTCCACACCCGTTACCTAAAAAGCAACGTAGGACCGATGTTAGAGTGATCAGACGGAGTGCAGGTCAAATGAAATTGATTAACTGTTTTTAATTTGCTCAAGAGTCGAGGGATTGTCACTCAAGCAAACGCACGCAAACTGATCGACTGACCGAAACATTTTCGCCGGTAAATAGTCCAGTGCATTTACACGGTGCAGTGCAAGCGAGCCAACCATTGTGCCACTGGCCACCACAAACAGACAGGTCAATGAATGCCGGTTCCCACAGATTCGACTGTTGTATCCACACCAATTGGTAGCGTTTTTGTTCCTGCTGGCTTGCTCCGGTATCGAGTTCACCCATTGTGTGAACAGGTTGCGGCCATCGAAGCAACTATAGCCATCTGCCACTAAAATGGGGTATTGATTCAACAATGCTTTCTTTAAATTAAGGTAACAGGAAAGTATCAGCTGGGGATCATGCCCAACCGTGGATAAGCAATCAACCATATTGCCACAGAAATTATGACAAATGAATGTAATACGATCAAGTTTTATCTCCCATCAAAACAAACAGAGAAAGAAACAAGAGATTATATACAATGTTCAGCATCACCAACAAGACGTTATCTGCGTCTCAGACTGTACTGTTCCTCCTTGTATCTAGCATATGCCTGTTTGTCCGAAGGTTGTGCACCCTGATCAGGTTCGTGTCCATCCAATTTCCATCTGGGTGTTTCCAAGTCGTCCGACACAACTGGCACAGCGCCGTCCGTGCGTTGACGTTTGATAACGGGTGTGCGACCCTCCTTGCCAAGGCTGGTGGTCGCGTCGATGTCGACTGAAACGGAGGGATGCAAATGTGACTGCTGTGCAAAATGTGGGCATAATCCAGTCCACCCAAAAGAAATGATTGTTGAATGAAGCTGAAACACCAAACAGATTTTGCTGATATCCAGTAAGTGACATAAGACACCCACATATTGGAATACTACCACCAGACAAACCCCAACCAACACACACACACACTTGAAAAGTAACTGAAACGCAAACACCTGTATTATTGCAGCACCCTTCCCTGCAATAGTTGCATCACAACCGCAAAACAATTAACCAGAGAATAAAACCAAGACTGCGGAAATCCTACCTCACCAAGTAAACCTTGGAATCAAATCAAACTGGCCAGTAACCTCTGAACAACTCAGGTATGACTATAAGAAAGAAGCATTGGTTCCTGCGTTTCGATACATTATGCATATATTTTGTGACCCTGTTAGCCCTCGATATGCATATGGTGAATAATTTTTTAAACGATACTTTTAGGTCTCAACCTGCCGTTTATGTGATTCAAAAAGACGGGCCCAGCATGCAACTATAAACGGGGTCGACTGTGCATCGAGCATCGCCAATCCATGGGGCAAGCACTAACAAATGCGATGTCTGACATAGTCGCACGCCATGTCCTTGACCACATCCTGGTTGAATCGTGTCACAGCTGCCAAATCTTTTCGCTTTTCAGCTGCCTCTTTCAGTAGTCGCACCTTGGTCGCTTCCGTTTCTTCGATGTTCTTGATTTTGGCGCTGCAGTGTTGGAATTTGAAATTTGGATATTTGGGTTAGTCTAGCAAACCCAAATCGATCTGATGCGATCACCAGCAGAAGTTGTGCAGCGTTTTTGGCCGCTCATGTCGTTTCTTTTTAAAGTATTTTCAGAAGCACGGATGGTGCACCCGGTCATCGTCGGTGCAAAAGCATCCCACACGACCACGTGACCTCAGAACTACAGAAACACCCTGCCCAGTCATTCTAGAGTAGCGCAAAACAAAATCAAACAAAAACAAAACCAACTCCAATCCCAAATCCACTTCGGGAATGCCACACAGCATCTGATTTGAGAGCATCTCCTCATTTCTCCGACTGGAATACTTGCTCAATTTCTCTTTGGCTTTCTGGAATAACTGCTCCTCCGCTGACACGAACGTCGATTGGCTACCAGAAGCGGACACTTCCTCCGCCGCTTGACCCTTGCGTTTCTGCAGCTCGAGCTCGACGAATTTTCGCCTGAAAGTTTTATAAATTTCGCAAACATTGAACACAAACAATCTAAATGGAACAAAACCACGCAAACTAGCCGCACATTTCTTCATCCTCGTCTCGCAAATGACTTTCCTTCGAAAATTGCTGTCGAATGTTGTCCTCCAGGTCGGCTTCCTTAATCTCAGCGGCCGTTATAGTTTTTAGATCGATCATTCCACCAGTTTTTAGTTTGAATACATCCTGAAATTGAAGTGTGTGAATTTCACGAAGAAATAAAACTAACAGAGAAAAACAACCGACCCCAGATTTCTTCTCTTTAGGTTTCTGTCCTTCGCCCACTGCTAGCTCTTCAGCACTTAGACCAGCCGTCTTCTCGCGCATTTTCTGTATATCGCGCACATCTGCGAGAACCGATCTGTAAGGTTACAGATTCATAATTCACCATTCCTTCGTCAGGTGGTTTGAACCAGAACAATGCATTATTTTGAGAGTTACACATATTATACAATAATATAAATCAATTATTGCATCAAAAAACCGGCAACGCCCAGTATTTTGGCGAAAGAACAATTCGTGTCGTATCCGTATGCACTACTTTGGTTCTGGAACTGGACAGGCTTGAACGATTGGTAATTTTTCATTCCCGGTGTATTTAGAAACACTGCCATTGGAAATGCCTTCGTATTCCAGCGCAAGACTATCAACATTTTTGTGGTTTTTGCAAGATGTCACCAAAAAACAGGTTTCAAAATAGCGCAGAAACAAAATGCACATCAGCAGAAACCAACCTCAACGTGCTTTCTTCTTCTTCAGAGTCCGACCCCTCATCATCTGATTCTCGTTTGACCTGACGTAGTTGCTTACGTTTGACTGGCTTCTTGAAACTCATGATTACTGACTGATCATGGATCTGCGAAATTGTCTGGAAATTTTCTCGATATCACGACGTAAAAACAATTCGCACGAATGAAAAGTTCATCAAAATGATAGCCGAGATAGTTGATCGGCTGGTCATAAAACCGTAGTAGCAAATTATCAAAGAAAACGACATTGCTGTTTATTCAATACAAACCTCCAAGGTTATCAAACTGCACCACATACGGAGAAATCTACAAAGGCGGGAATCATGTCTTTCTGGTGTCTTTCGGATCACGATGTTGTACTGAGCAGATTGTATCACAAAGTTCTCGCAGATTAGAGAGCGTTTTCCTGAGATCAGTGGTGGGCAACGCGTAGATCAAGCGTAATTGCGCGACATTGCGATTTAGTAGATACACGGCGAACTCGAATGCATCACGATTCTGGCCTTTGGTGTACAGCGGGCAGCTGCAGTGATCGCGACATGAATTGAATATATACGATTGGCTTTACTCTCTTTTGTATCATTCATCACTACGGACAACATGTCAATGATGGACACAAAACACAGAGGTCTGGTCACTCTGGCGCGAAACATCATATCAGTGCCTTGGCAGCGACAGGCACAAATTGAGAGCTTTGCTGGACAACTGGGAAATCAATCAAGCGGACTACTGGAATGATGGAGTTGAATATTACTGATATTTGAAGAGGAATAAGTGTAAATTTGATGATCGGCTCTTGTTTTGTTCGCGTAAAGAATGGCATCACGCCATCGATGCATAGCAGATCAGGGGCCTTGTCATTCTAGCGTGGATCATCAACGCTGCGAGCAGCACAAAAAATGAGAATTTCTCACAGAAGGCCTTCAAAACAACCACGGATCAAACCACCCATTAAAACCTCAATACTGGAGTGAAGTTACACGGTATATGAACCTAAAATTCGGAATAGGAATAAGTTTGAAATAGTTTTCGGTGTCCCGAAAAAATTCCAGCACTAAAGCTCTTCGTTATTGGCAGTAAGAACACACCTCTGTGAAAGACACTTATCCCAAAACGAATTGTAACAACAATAGCAATCAACTAACCATCGTTCACTATCCGACCATCCCGGACTTGCACTATTTACGATCACCGAGTGCGAGCCCTTCAACACAACCGGGTATCGCAAAGGCACATCGATCAGAATCGACAGGAGATGCAGCACTTGAGCTGTGTAGCTGAGACCGACAGCAAGTCGGGGCTCGTTGTGGCCTGATGAATCGAGCGCAGAATATTTCAATATTAATGATACCAATAGACTGAACTTGTCTTGGTCACGTGACTTGAATTAACTAACGACTAAGGCGACGGTTCTGATTCTACCGGCGCAAAAGTTGTTCTCAAAATGTCAACCAACAATTTTCAATCTTGAACATCAAAACCATAAAGACGCGTACCCACTTACTCATAAACCTTAATGGCACCGAAAATAAACAAAAAATTGAGTGAAAAATCAAATGAATACAATTACAAACCGTCCAAAGCGCCACTATTGGGCAAGTGTATCCTGGCAATCGCCTCGCCATTTTCACACGAACAATTTGAATATGTGAGATCACAGGAATCGATTGGGAAAATTTCGTGCAACTCGCGAACTAAATATCGTTGCCTTGAAAGCAGGTGGGCGGCGGAACGAAGGAACTTCTCTCTGCAAAAAGAACACGTGGTGATTGGTGGAAATGGTCAAGATCCTTCTTACTAAAAAAGGGTATCTTCGTTGTAGTGCCAAGGTCAAGATCAACCCTTTCTCGCAATTGTAAAAAAATTTCAGCACGAATGAGCGAAAGAGGTTGTCGGTTGCGAGCAGATTGCATGCGAAAAAGAAACACAGCATTTGATAAAGCACCAAAATTTACACACCTTTCACTAATAAACAGTCTCCATCGCTCCTGAATCTCCCTGCGCTGTTCCTCCACATTTTCCCTGAATTCGCTAACGCCCGCTTCCAGCTTCGATCTTTCCTGTCTCAGCTTACTCAGTCGCACTTTACTGGTTCGCGTTTTGCGTCGATAGGTTTCCACTTGATTTTCGAGGTCGGACACCAGTTGACGCCGGCAGGATAGCGCCACAATCTGAGAATAAAGTTCAAAAGACTGCCAAACATTAATCACAGAAATGAGAAACAAAAAACCTGATCCGATAACGCACCATATCAGTGCGACCATCAATCTCGCTGAACCTCTGCGCGATCACGCGTTTTCGCTCTTTCAACGTTTGCTCGGTCTGTTTCACTGCCAGGCACAAATTTTTCAGCCTGCAATAGGGTTAGAGAGATGTCGGGTGTCGGCTGTCGGGTGCCAAAAAAGTGTAGGTGTCGGGTGTCGGGTGTCGGGTACCCCCAGATGTCGGGTGTCGGGTTTTTTCGGACCCGACACCGACAGCCGACACCCGACACTTACGGTTCAAAACATCAGTATTGCTTGAGAGAAGAATTTTGAGAGAAAATTTTCTTCGAACCAAATGTTTCGAAGACGCAGAATGTGACATTTTGGTGTTTATTTCGTGTGAAAATACTTGAATTCAGTAACTTGAGCCAAAAAATTGCACTCATGATGCAAATGAGCAAAAATTTGCCTGTTTTTGGTCCAAAAACAGGTGTCGGGTGTCGGGTTTTTTTCAAAAACTAGATGTCGGGTGTCGGGTTTTTTTGCAACTGTCGGGTGTCGGGTGTCGGCTTTTTTTCTGAGATGTCGGGTGTCGGGTGTCGGGTACTTCCAGATGTCGGGTGTCGGGTGTCGGGTACCCCCCCGACCTCTAACCCTAGCCTGCAACAGAATAAATATAGTGAACTTGTTGATTAACGACAGTTCAAAAAACGACGTATCGCCACCGCGTCCGGATGCGGTCAACGAGATGGATATGGCGATGTCTCGTTCGATACGCATTCACGTCAGCCTGGGGACGCCAGCCACGTCGCTAAATGGTGGTACACGGAAGTGACGGACAATCACCAACCCACCATCTGTTCTGGACTGTTGACAATATGGACTGATCCCAATATGCGCCCTCTGAGCCCGACATTTGTCGTTTGACGAGGACGAGGATTAATGCATAATTTTCAGTTCTGTTAACATGTCCTGTGATCTGTCCTGATGTCCGTGATCTTTCTCTCTCCTTGGCGCTTTTTTAGCTTTTATTTGCTGTGGTTTTGTTATAACCAGTGTTGTAACTATTTTCATTTCCGTAATTGTCCCACCCGGTCTTGTAACTGTGCTTCTATCACTAATTTACGTGCATCGTTTTATGCGTCACTGAGAGCAATAAACCAACCAACAGTTCAAAAAAGGGAAAGCACAAAAGACTGGAACCTTTTCCAGTCAAATTGCGAATACGACTTCTTTCTGCCAATCGACTCGGCATCATGGGGCTCGGCCAAGACGGCTGTTCGGTCAATTTCATCCATTAATCATATTGCATTTTCAAGCAGACTGGTTCAAAAAATGGCAAAGCAGACACAAAAAATAACTCGCAACTTCAAATAACTGAAACATCAAGTACCACAAGCAACGCAAATGGTCGGGTATGAATAACAACCCGGGATCTGTGCTGCGAAAAAACAACCATGATTTTTTTCACTAATTTTATTCAACAACCAACTTTAACATTTCCGTTCAATCAGGATCTGCCAACAAGAGAGAACAGCAAGAATGCAATGACGTCTTCTTTCTGTGTTTTTTTTTCACATAAAAAATCCTATAACATGATACGATGGTGCGTGTTGATAACAGAGAGAGAGAGAATGGGGACAGATATTTCCAACCAAACAAAATCGGCCCCAAAACGTCTTGAGTTTAACCGCCCTTCTTCTTCGAGACACCAACGGTGCGACCTTTGCGGCCGGTGGCTTTCGTGTGTTGACCGCGCACGCGCAGACTGAAATGTTTGAAAAAATAAATAAAACGAAGTGAAACAAGCAATTACAATTTAACATAGAAATTATGAACGAAGACTTGTGACAAACTTGTCGTTCGGATCGGAATACCTTTGTTTACTGATCCATCACGGCCAACATATTAGTTTGTGTGTTAAAATCATAAGCAATTAAATATGCTGGTTGAAATCAGTAGATCTCATTCGCAACATGTCTCAAGCAAAAACATGACGCGAAAAATAAAATCGTTTCCAAAAAGGTAGCGCGATGCGACCCATGTAGATTCTATTCAACCACCATCCGACACGGCTCAAGGAGGCAAAACAGCAGCCCAAAATGCCTGACCAGCACCGACCCCCAGTAATGTCGCAGACCACGATGTGCCCTGATCTTCTTCAGTCGCTCCAAATCCTCGCGCAATTTGTTGTCCAACGTCGTCGACAGACACTGCGAGTACTTGCCGTCCTTGACGTCCTTTTGTCGATTCAGGAACCAATGCGGGATCTTGTATTGGCTGGGGTTCTGCATCACCGTCATCATCTTCTCGATCTGAAATTGTTATTTGTGGTTGTGCAATAATGCTTGCACGTTTCGCTCAACAAAAAAGAACAAGATTGTTCGCCAGGCAACACAGTTCGTTTTTATCTGTGTTAATCGAAACATAGTTTTTTAGCTTCCAATTTTTGAACAACAAAGCTTCCAATTTTTGCGCGCACTTTGCACATACAGCTTTCGCCTTTGCATCTAAAATGTCCAAAAGTGTCTGAAATCAGTCAATTAGCTTAGGACCTGAGATTCTAACAACTCGAGGTGCGAAATGCCGGTGGAAATTTCTTCAAAAACTCCCTGATTCGGAACTAACGTCATCATCCGACAATTCACCGGCGCGTTTGTGAATGTCGATGTCGGCCTTGCGACACACGGCGTGACTGTAGCGACGGCCAACACCCTGAAACGCGCAACGACAATAATCGACTGATCGGTGGGTCACATTCACACTCCCACATCACAGAGCATGCAATGTGTCTGGCACTGCACCCCCGCGTCGAGTCGAGGAAAATCAGCTTCTTGGAATTTGAAGCACAATAATTCCATGCGGGTTATACATCGAATATGTCCAACAAATAGGGATCGGTATCGGGGAGTATGCCGATACCCGATAGCCGATACTTGGAAAATGCCGATTCCCGACAGTTCATGAAAAAAGCCGATAGCCGATACTTCGAAAATAACCCGATACTGCCAAAATACCAGTAAAAACACCGTTTTTGTGGCAAAACTGAGGTTTTTGGCAAACGTCGCGCGAGAGTTATTTAGATGCCATTGAGTACTGCGCGCAACATTTTTTTCATAAAAATCGTGCTCTGTTGTTGTGTCATGCGACAAGGCACCTACATTTGAAATTTTTTTCTGGAATATCTGCAGAACTGTTTTTGAGAACTGGTTTTTAATCGCGAAAAGTGTAATACCCGAAACCTTGGAAAACATGCCGATACCCGATACTTTTTGGGTGCCGATACCCGATACCTTCCGATCCCCACCAACAAATCGAAAATTTCTGACGAAATCTTACCGAAAGAGAAAACCGGAGCTGAATTACGATTTGGTGCATTCCATCTCCGATTATCTCTAACAGCCAGCCCACCCACTGTAGTGGCTGGGGGGATGGGGGGGGATTTCCCCCCTAAGGGGTATCTATCTCGAGTCAACCCTTAGGGGGATGGGGGAAGGGTATCTATCTCGAGCCGACCCCAAAGGGTATCTCGAGTAAGTAGATTTATGCTTTTCAAACGCAAAAATAGGTGTTTTTCGACCTCGGAACCCCTAAAAATCGCAACACCCAAAAATGGTCATTTTAGCTCAACTTTCGGTAAAAATGTCAAAAAGTACCCATTTTTGGGCCAATTTTGCAGCAAAACTGCATGCAAAAAAACGGCCTTTTTTCGCCTTTTGACGGACCATAGGGGTATCCTGGGTAGCCTCTGTGGGGGTATCTCGAGTAACTCCGAAACCTTCCCCCCTAGGTTATCTTGGGTCGATTGGCCTGCCACCACACTGAGCCAACCCATGCACAACACGAAAACAGCAAGCCATTACCTACCTTGATGGCGGTCAGGGCATAGGGTACTTTGCGCTGTCCATCGATGTTTGTGTTCATGATACGATGGATGTGCTGAAATCCTTCCGGAACAAGCAGACTCATCTTGCTAATGTTTTTGTTGTCCGCTACTTTTGTCGCCGACGCCAATTCCCTCGTCTTTTTGCGCCAGGTTTTGCCTGCAATTGCTTTGTCATTACAGATCGAGATCAGAGATGTCAATCGGGCCGGCCGTATACTGGCAGGCGGAAAAAAAACCGGTTTTTTTTCCGAAAAAAAAAACGAAAAAAAAACGTTTTTTTACGAGAACCGAAAAATTTTACATTTATTTTTACCTGGGTACCATTTCTGTTTTTTTTAGGAAAAATATAGGTAATTTATTTCAATTTTTCCAAAAAATTGTAATGCAAAACTGATGAGTTTTTCGATTTCAGTGAAAAATTGGCTCGAGCACAAAAATTAACCGGCCCAAAATGGGCCAAAAAGCGTGTAAACCAAATGTTTTCGACTGACTTCAACACTCTTCAAGAGCACTCTCGTCACTTCGAACAAATTTTGCACTGAAATTGTTATATTTTTCGAAATTACGTTCTTAAGTACTGGAAAAGTATTTGGAAAAAAACGGTTTTTTTTCGGAAAAAAAACCGTTTTTTTTCCACGAAAAATAAAGAACGGTTCTTTATGACAGTATACCCGGCCCAAGACAGTGCGCGCCGGGAAGTCCGGCCCGGCACGAGCCAGGCCGACCATGAGAAAACTCGGCCCGGCCGACCAATTTTTTCTCATGACTTTTCAGTTTGTTTTGAGAAGCAAGGTTTTTGACACAAAATAGAACGCTCCAAAAACTACAACCTGCAAACAACATTAAATAAACCAAGTGCCAAAACCTTACAAAAATCGCTGCTTTTGATGAAAAACCACGATTTTTTCTTAATGTGGGCAATGTCGGGTCGACAAATCCTCCAAACCAGTGTAGTTCCTGGGGGGAGGGGGGACCCCCTAAGGTACACTAATTTTCCCGACCAAGGTACACTAGTACACTAATTTCCCCTCCGGCTCCGGCTACACTAATTATCCCAATTTTTGCCTAAAATGGCCATTCTTAGGCCTAAAATGGGCATGTTTCGGCCAAAAATGTGTGATTTTCAGGTCAATGTTCTCAAAAGTCGCCAAAATACCCTTCTTATGAAGAATTTTTTCCAAAAAGAAGTAAACATAGGCAAGGCACGTCAAATTTTCTACCTTAAAAAGTGGCCTTTTCCTGATTTTGGGTCTTCCCCCCTTCCCCCCAGGGACGTACACTACCGTAAAAACCTAAATAGAAGGGGGACTCTATTAATTCACTGACCCCATTTTGAGGGGCACTATTACGGGGGGCTCAATTCCGGGGGGGGCCTCTATTAATTCACTGACCCGAACCTAAAAAATTGTTCCCAGAAATACCCCCCAAAAACCCTTAAAATGGGGTTTGAAAGGATGTTTTTTCGCTTGTAATCGCATTTTATTCGTGTCTATTTGCCAATAAGAGGCGTATTATGTGCTCTGAACGAACAAAGAGCCTCAATACATGAACCAGTACCCAAATATAGCCCCTTAATATCCATACACTCCACTGTGAGGGGGTGTTGACTGGGGGGGCCCTCCGGGGGGGGGGCCCTATTAAATCGATTAAACCTTTTTGGGGGGGTGTATTTGGGGGGGGCTTTTAAGGGGGGGGGGGGGGCTGTAGGGGTTTCCGGTCAATTCCTCTCGAAAAAGATGAGGAAGGCACCTATCCCCCGCGCTGGCGAGGGGGAGAGAGACACCTGCTACTGCTACCCGACCCGCGCCTCCTTGGTACCCTACCCGCCCCGATTTTTGCCCTCAAAATGCCCATTTTTCGGTCAAAAATGCCCAAATTTTGGGGGTCGGGGTCCCCGAATTTCGACCTAAAAACCCTTAAAAGTGCAAAAAATCGCGCGCTACGCGCGATATATGCATTTTCTACGCTATAAAAAAGGCACCCAAAAAAACTTGTATTGTACCCTACCCAGTGTAGTGGCAGGCCCATGTGTGGGAGGTAAGTATGATGCGGGGTTGGGACCGGAAGCGTGAGAGGTATGATTTTGGTCACCCAAAAAGGTGAAAAAACACCGTTTTTGTGATACAATTTTGGCCAAAAATTGAGGCAAAAATAGTACTTTATAAAATTTTCGCCGAAAATCGCCTAAAAATAGGTATTATGGGTGGGATTTGCGATTTTTGGGAAAATAAGGTCGAAAAATAGCCCATTTTTGCCTAAAAAAAGATCTGAAATTGCTTGTGAGAGTTGTGAGATTTGGAGTTGTGAGAGGTAAAGTACTCAACCCCCCCCAACCCCCCCTCGGATTTTGTGGTAGGTAAGTACTGAGAGGGGGGGTAACCCCCCCAGCCACTACTATGACCCTTTCACCCGGAGGGGGAAGAGGCGGTACCCCCTTTTTTCGGAGGGGGAACAGACGTACCCACCTGGGGGGGAAGGGGGGAGGGACCCGGGAAGGGGGGGGGAGCAAGTGTAGTGGCTGGGGGGGTGGGATGGGGGATTCCCCCCCCCCCCCTAAGAAGTAGGTACCTTGCAACCATCCCTTGGGATGGGGGGAAGGGTAGGTACCTTGCAACCACCCCGGAGGGTACCTTGCAACCATCAATTTTTGGTTTTTATAGGTAAAAAATGGGTGTTCTTCGACCTCAAAACCCCAAAAATCGCGCGCTCCGCGCGCAAACCTCCATATAATAGCTATTTTGGGCAAATTTCTCGGCCAAAATGCAAAAAAGTACCATTTTTTTTCGGCCAATTTTGCAGAAAAAAGCATGCAAAAACACCCTTTTTTCGGACCCGAGGGGTACCTTGCAACCTTTTGGAGGCTGGGTAGG
>JASAMV010006290.1:0-21077 GCA_030248065.1 Rhynchonema sp. JSB1_4
AACATATGGCAAACAAGTAAGCAGCTAGCCTCATATTTTGATATGAGATTCAATCCCGGCCAACGCAAGAATCGAACCAACTTAGCATCGCAATTTGAAAGTCGACCAAAAACAACGTCCAGTGGGTGAAATTTCGAAACGGTGTAAAGGTCAGTTGGGCGTAGAGCTTTTACGGCGTGAGGTTCGGTCGGAAGCTCGGTCGGCATAGCTCGGTGTAAACGTGAAATACTGCCTGTTACTAACGTGGAATGTTACGAGTTTACGCCGAGGTCTAGCGCACTCAGCCTGTCAAGCGAGTTTCTGGCCGACCTTTACACCCAACTGACCTTTACACCGTTTCGAAAATATCAGCCGGTGTCTAGCAGTAACAATGCTGCCTTCTTGAACGATTAAAGGTTTACTTTTTAATGAGGAAGACAGCGCGTTAGAAAGTAGCAATCGACGTAGATAATGGACTTGTACTTGGTCACTGCCACTTCTTTTAATTGTGATTATTGCAGTACAACACCGCCGATTCGTCGTTTGAACAGTACGCGCTGACGCTGGTCTGCGACAACGGCCTGTGGGACATACCCGCCACGACGTTACCCGGCGATGAGATTAACATTGTGAACAAAACGCTCAGTCATTTCGCTTGTACTTGATGGCAGACGAGCTGTCGTGTCTGTGTACCCCATCATGATTTGCACTTTTTACTGTATTTCTCAATTTGTCAACCACTATGAATTTGCTTTCTTTTATCACATTTTGCTCTAACGATTTTGGTAATCTTTTACGAACTATCGTGCTGAGTACTTTTATAGGCTAATTATTTAATCGTCATCGCAAATCGTCAACTGTGATCGTCAACTCAAGCAGCACTGAATAAGCGTGAGAAATACGTACATTTACATGGCAATAGTCATTGTATGGTACATGGCATTTCCAAAAAAAACGGTGATGGAAACCAGAAATTATATTTCTGATTTCTTTTCTGATTTCATAAAAGTGAGATAAAGCTGTAGTTCTAATTTGTATGGTAAACTGAGTTTTACTTGTCTCATTGTTCCCCCTTCTTCCAGTATGTTTTGCCGTTGTTCAATACATATTGTTTGCTACCACATATCCTATCGGTGTTTATTACTTTTTATTATGACTATCATAATAAAATTGTCCGTTGTAAAAGCCGTGTCAAATTCATAGACCGTGTTGAACACCAAGACTAACACAATAAAAACGAAGCAAGCAAAACAAAGACGGGCAAATTTGTGTTGTGTGTCCCGCTGAGCTCGTCCGGCGCGCGTGAACGTCAAAGGGCAATGCTTAAAATTGGGTGAATCTTTTAGGCAACTTTAGAACACCTTGAACCTTCCTGTAACTTCCTGGAACACGATTGAGTCATGGTCTTCCGTGTTTGTGCTGTCTATGCTCAATTTGTTGAGATAAAAGAAAACAAGAATGACGATAATACTAATAAAACAAAGCAACTTGCATCCTGGTCGAAATTAGTGGTCCAACCCCCATCTCAAAATAATGGTCCGAGCAAATTTTGCTTTTGACTGGTGCGTTCAATGAACATGTTGGTTATGCTATTCTGTGTTTAGATTGTCATCGAATAAATCTGAGTAACAATGTTGCCACTTGAAATAGACCAGAAGAACATGCTGGATTTGTCCGCTCAGCGCTCACCGAGCTGTGATGCTGCGATTATTTGTGTGAAGCAAAGAACGATAAATCCCAATAGCCACTTTCAGTGCCACTTTTGTGACAAATGGTTTTATTCGGCTGCAGGTAAAATGAAGTTCTGATTGAAATAGGAATCAAATTGAAAACAGGTGAATGCTTATCAACTCGCTTTGTAGCACACGATTGTCTGTATTATCACACCGTCACCGACCACAGAAAAGTATAAACAAGAGAAAAAAAAGCGCCGGGAACGGTATACAACGTTCTGCATGCGTCAAGGTCACATTATCTGCCGAAAGGTGCATGCATGTTTTTAATTAGATGTGCACGCAAAATGGCTGAGCGTCTTGTTGACAAAATGTTGATGTTCGGCTTCGTAGTCTTCAGCGGTGACGCCGCGGATCACCCACTGTCCATCCGTGCATTCCATCGCGAATTGCGCAGTTTCTTGGCTGTTTTCGTTCTGAAAAAATATTATGTTTCCTTGCGAACGGGCGTGTCATTCCAACGCGTGTTTCACGTTAACGGACTAGTTGTGCATACACTTCTTCGTTTTCGGGCTTGTACAGACAAATTTTTGGTTGAAGCGTTGGAGGAGCAGCGTAATTTTGGTCAGCGTAAAAGTTGTTCCCCTGCAGCAGCCAGTGGTTAAACCCCATTTTTTTAAAAAAAATTTTTTTTTTAATTTAAAAAAAATTTTTTTATTCCAGCCAAAAACTGCCAGAAACGAAAAAAAATGAGCGCTAAAGCAAAAAATAGTGGCATTTTTCTTCCATAACGTGTGGTAAGTGCATATAAAGCACTCACGACACGAAAACAATACTAAACAATGGTCAATGAGTACCAACAGTAGTCAGGTACACACCCGTACACTTCCTCCACGTGGTGTGGGTGCCTTGGTGTGGCTTTGTGACACTCAAGACGGTAAATTTGGGTGAAACTGTTGCCTCTTGGTACACGACCAATGCAAATATGTGACAAACAGTGTAAATATAGAGTGAATATCACACCGAATCACTGCTTTCGGGTCTGTTGCATGGATAAATGCATGCCCATCCAGTCACATGTACATGTGTAATCATATGAGAGGCCATGTGAGTGTGTGCACTATGTCTAGATGCCACAAAACAACGATTATGGCACCCAATACACCCATGGTAGGGTCGGGTGATGTTAACAGTAGCAATTTTTATGCAAAAAAATAGCACTTTTAGAGCAAAAAAATAGAGAAATTTTCGAATTTTGAAATAATAAAAAACAAAATTTTTTTTAACTTTTGGAACGAATTTTTTTAAAAAAAAAATTTTTTTTAATAAAAAAAATTTTTTTTTTAAAACCACTGGCAGCAGCCATATGCAGAATTTTTGCGCTGGTCGCGGAACTGTACAGTGTTCACCATAACACAAAAAATAATTGGGACACGAAAAAATTTGTCCCCATTGTGCATATACAAGTCGAAAATGTACAAGTGTAATGCAGATACTCCAGCTCAATTTGAACTTACGTATGCCCACAGGCCGTCTGTGAAGAATATGAAGAAGTCATCGTCGTATTCACAGGGCACATGTGTCACTTCGTCGCTATCATCGCCATTCAAACGCACCGACAGTTCATAGCCATGCGGCACGCTGTCGCGACCCTGCAGGAATCCGGTGAACTGTTCCTCAATTTCGTCGCCTGACTCGCCCCAGTTGGTTATTGGCGGCTCCACACAGCCTGTGAATATGAAAAATGCGAGCACAACGCTGCTGTGTCGTCAGCTACTATAATACGCATCCAACGTGCGTTGCATACGTAGCGCACAGCACCCGCAGCTATGCTGCGTCTCCATATGAATCACAGCGCAGCGGGTGCGTCGACTACAATAGTATCAGCCAGAAAACTAACGGCGTTTGCACGTGATCTCGGTCGCTGCACCGACGTCGCGCGTCCAATATCCGGTCTTGTCACACGTGTACGTATGCGAGCGGCCGACCTCTGGCTTGCTGGAGTCGCCTTCGAACATGTCCATTGTACCGGTCGCACCCGTACTGTCGACACACGAAACCAGCGCCTTGATATGCCATGTTTTTTGAAAGAGGCGTTGTTTCTTTTTGGGTGAGAACACGCATAGCGCGAAAAAAACCGCGCGGCTAACCGTGCTATCTTCGATTGCCACCTGATATCCGGGCATGATTCCGGCCGAGTAGATGATATTGGTTTCGGTGACATCCGTGGAAATATAGTCGCAAGCTGCAAGTGATCTAATTTTTCATGAGTTTGTGTCTAAGATGTCCAGAGTCTGCTTACCAACTACGCATGTGAACGTCGCTGTATTGGTCCATTGTCCATTCACGCAACGCAACGCCTGCGCACTGTAGTATCCCTTGGTGCCTGGAACCAAGTTTTATGCCGCCGCACATTGTAGTTGAAGACTGTCAATAGTACCGGACGCAAGTAAACTTAGAGCATATGCTCGCAAACATGTGCTGCTGGTGCAGTTATACCTATATGTACATACCTCCGACTTCTTTCAGAGCAACGCCGAAGCCGATACGCCGACAGGTGACAATGGCATTTGAACCGCTCGGATGCGATCCATCCAAGTTGGTCGCCCCATGCATGACGGAAGGTAAACCGTCCGTGGATACATCCGCGCAAGCTGCAACGCAAACACTGCATACAGATACATACATACATATGTACGTAGTATACAGTACATCACTCGATGTTTACCCATGCACAGTTTGCATGCTTGGGTTTTCTCTGGCCTTGCAACAAAAACTTGAAAACTTACACAGTAGCTGCGCAGTAGAATACTGTATGTACCGTTGTGGGTTCAGTTTCAGTTTTCTTATCCGGGATCGACACAGTAGGTATTTTGTCGGCACTTTGATTAAGATAGCTTACATCACATGGCAATCTACGTGAATGAAATCCGATAATTTCAAAAAGCAACCAGAACGGTTACTGTATCTTTGACATACCGGTGCCTGCAGTCGATTCGAAAAAGCCACCGTTGATGCAACCTTCAACCAGTAAGGCACACATGGACAAGGCAGCACCCAGCAGACACTGCATCGGCCCGTTAGTGATCATTATACTGTAGATGCGAGAACGAAGAGCGCCCAAATCTGCACGTTGTCCTGTCGTGGAAATGCAATATGAAGAGTGATCGGATTTTTGGCTTATACTAATGTCGTCAACTCAGCCCCAACGCCATGATGTATGAGGGTATAGTCCGCCCATCAGCTCATGGCACTTTTGTTTGGGAGGTTCAGGTTCCGTTATGAAAAATTGTTCCTCCGCAAGGCAATGTCAGAGAAAACGGCGAACAAAAATAAAATAAAAACCGATTTCTCTTTCTTTTCTTTTTCGTAAGCCGACCGGAACCGGAACAGCACGGGATCCTGTCAAGCTTTTCATCTGACAAAAAGTGTCATGAGCTGATGGATGGACTATATATATTTCTCGCGTCCATTCAAGGCTGCTTGAGTTGAGAACCAGAGTTGACGGTCTGCGCTGTCGACTAAACAAGCTAGCCGGATTTTCAAAGACATTCGCTCAACGAACTACGGGTCGGTGGTTGTTAGGCCTTAGATCACAGAGCCGCTGCTTCAAACCAAGGGCTTTTGATTGAAATTGAACCAACAATTTATTGTATTAGATGGAGTTAACGGACAGTAAGGCCTTTGCGGATTTCTGGTCGCCAGGCAGTGGTATGGGAATCAAACGAACAACAATGACACTTGGAACCTGAGCCTTACGTACCTAAGTCTTCCGCCATAATGAAATGGACACTTCTGCCTAACTGGGGGATCTGCTCTTTCCAAACTGCGTTTGGTATCAACATGGCGAATACACGCTTCTAAATTAAATACAGCACCTGTGCACAGACAATACCACTGCACATGCACTTACACGTGCGGCATCTTTGTCCCAGACCGAAACCTGTCATGCGCATAAATTTCTGTGGTTTTTTACTTTCACGCTCTGATAATCGGTAAATCATAGTCACGATCAGTTTTCTCCGTTGAAAATAAACACAGATGAGAAAAACCAAATACGAACGGCGCTGACGCGGAATAAAATCCGAATATCACAAGACAAGTGGGCGGAGTTTGCCGTGGTCACAGAATGATAACACAGACGCGCACATTCAAACTATAATCTAATTCACTACACCTCGGTATCCACCAGATACGCAGAACACAACCTACATTATATACCAAGTTTGGAAAGTTCGAACGCCGTCGAAACACAAGTGGTGTTGGTACTGGTGCAACATGATTGTCGTCAACGTTTTCTGCTCAATTTTGATCGTACTAATCGGCACATCGAGACATGTGGATTCGCAAAGTGAGTTCTCTGGTGCGCCCTGGGAAAGTTTATTACCTGACGGCCTGTGCACGGTGAGACCAGGGTTGGATTAAAAAATTGTTTGAACTTTTTTTTAAAACTTCTTAAATTTTTTTTAAAAGTCACTTTTTAATTCCGGACTACCCAAAATTGGTTTCTTGAAGGAAGTTGTTTAAAACAATGTTAGTTATGTATGTTTTGAGGGACACAAAGGAGAACTTTTCCACTGACTTCCGTTTTTGTGTCGATCAGCTGCGATCTAATATCCCTTTGGTCATGGCAAATGCGGAGCACGATGTTGTATCACAACGGGAAGGGAGCGCACGTACAATCCGAAATCGTTTGTGCACAAAAAAATGACTTTGTACGTCTGGGAATCGAACCCAGGCTCTTTGCCTTGGGCAAACGGCAACCACAAGTGCGCACGTAGAAAACTGTCAAGTTTGAGTGCGAAAAACGACTGTACGTTAACCTAATGGTCATGTGACAGTGCCCCGGACAAGCAAAAGAGCCTGGGTTCGATTCCCAGACGTACAAAGTGCTTTTTTGTGCACAAACGATTTCGGATTGTACGTGCGCTCCCTTCCCTTTGGTCATGACTTTGAGAACCACGAAGGTAACTTTGTGGGTATTTATGATAAAGGGAAGGCCAACCTTCTGTCTGTGAATTTGGGGATAAATTTTAAGGGAGGTAAAGATTTACACCGTACTCGTTTTGTGTCACAAAAGTAACAAATGACTAATCCACGTACACTGCAAACAGGCCAGCAACGTGGAGTCTGTCGATAGCTTACGACACGCTCAATGACTGTACAGTATACGGTAGGGTTTGTCCTACATTCAGCGGTTGTTGGGATGTCTGGGAACTGTATATGAGTCCATCAAAACACCGTTTCAAACTGAAATATAATCGCCGCAGGCAATTTTTTTGAGAATCACGAGCAATAAAATACGTGAAAACATGCCTTTTTGTCTTAAAAAGTGAAAAAAATAATAAAAAAGTGGACTTACTTTTAAAAATTTTAAAATAAAAAAGTGGCCAACTTTAAAAAAAATTTTTTTTTACTTTTTTAATCCGACCGTGGGTGACGGCAGCGGCAGCGGTGCGGTGTTTCACACAATTGGGTTATTTACCTAATACTGGTTAATTCACAGTTCCAGCTAAAATATCACTATTTTTTGCCTTTGAGTAGCGTTATTCATGGTCTTCGAGCGATCCCGCTCTTTTCTGATCTGTATCCGGACCATTTTCCAATTTTTTTCGAAAAAATAGTTTTTGTGATTAGTTGTTGTTGAGGTATTGGTAAATCACTAAAGTAACAAGAGTGTGCGTCCTGTAAAAGCCAGAAGCGCTGCTCAAGCAGAAGGAATGCCATAATATTGTTCTGCGGCACCGCGCCGCTGCGCTGTGTACAAACACGAGCAGCGCCGCGGCGCCGATCGCCCCGCGCGGCTCCCGCTTTCGAGTGACCGACTACAAACCACTTCGTCCCCACTGTGTACAGCCTTCATTGTTTATATTTGTGCAGTTATAACGCAAGTCACATGTTGAGTATGCAATATTCTACGCCAGGGTTGGAAAAATTTTTTTTAAACAAGTCTCAGATTCGGGGAAATTTTGCCAAATTTGCCTAAAAAAACGCGCAAAGACGCGAAAGAACACAACTTTAGTTGACAAGTCACTTTTGAGTGGGCTCCGTGAAACATCACAAAGCAACGAACTGAAAATCCATTTCCAAAATCTGGGTTTCTGATATATCTGGTCTTCATTTTCTGAAGAAATGGCCGCCAACAAACGCGGTCAGCATTTAATTGTAGAGTCGCTTTTAGGGCTCACTGCATGCACATTCGCAGGTGGGCATGCAGCACATTGTTTTTCCGTTTTCATTTTCACCTCTTTTACAGTCTTTAGTCAATTCACAGACAACAACTTACACAAAACACCCAACAAGCCAAAAATGAAGCACAGAACAAAGATAAATATCAGGCAAAGCCGACAAAAAATAAGCATTCACCATCAACATCTCATCAAACAAATCACCATCTCAAAAAACCAAAGCACCTCAGCGAGCGCAAATTAACTCTCCAATCTCCAAACCTCATTCCATCATCAAACATTCCTCAAACCCTCAACAACACCCACCACTCACTCCATCACATCACCTAATCACCCACACCTCTACCCCATCAAACACCGACCCCACAAAACATCCAACCCCCCCCCCCATCCAAAACCATCTCAACATTATTACCCTACACACAAAAAAAACAACACACCACCTCACCGCAGTGAGCCCTTAAGTATGGTACATTCACCGACATGTAATACGCATGTATGTACATGCATGTACATCCATTTGGATGTACATGCGGCACTCAATTGCAATCAGTGCTGCACAAAGCCAATGAACCAATGTTCAACCATGCGCAGGTTGCGGCGCCATTCCCGCGCTGACAAACATTCGCGCGCGCGAGCTGAAGCCAACGGTCACCTATCTGGCGACCAATCTTGATGGCAGCCATCCGAGCGCCTCGTTCGCGCTTGTCTCCTGTCCCGATATGGGCAACGGACAGGTGCTGCAAGAGGACGGCGATGGTCCGTTTGGCGGGGGGACGGTTTTTTTAGAAGTTCGATTGAGTCTTTCAACTTAGATGAGTTTCAGAAGCAGAAAATTCATTCAAAATAAGCCCTTCTAGATAGGTCATGTTTCCGAATGAGCCGGTTTTGGCATCTTGTTGCAGAATGAAAGTAGCGCTGCATTATTATGAATCTAGAAATGCGTGCATGCTTTTCTTGTTCTAAAAGCATTTAGCGTAACCGTGGTTAATATTATTTTTAAACCTCTGCCTGCACTCAAAATTACAAAACCTATGTTGTAATTTGAACAAAACACATGCTGCAGTTACAGAAACGCAATGCTGAGAAACGGAAAATTTTTTCAATCGCTTTAAACTGTTTTTTTAAACGGGCGCTCTGTGGAAGCGTAGGGACACACATCAGGCCGTCTGCACAATGACCCGGTTTCCCGCTTTTCCTGTTTCCCGGTTTCCCGGTTTCACGGTTGTTGTCTTCACAATGATCCGGTTTCCCGGTTTCACTTTTCCGGTTTCCCGGTTTGGCCTAATTATTTCGCGACGGGAAACCGGAAAAGTCAATTAGAACAGGTTCTAATTTTCATGCGGTTTTGATGCATCAGACGCATGCATTTGGCTCAGGATCGATCCAAAATAGAACAATTTGACTATTTTAAGGTTCATCCGCACTTTCCTATCAGCAAATAAGAAGTAGAAACTCGTGTTCATGTTTCAGAGTGTTTCGCACTGCTTTTAAATCAAATGCGCTCCCGTTTAGACTTGAAAACAGACCGAAACAGCCAAATCAAAGTGCTGAAACCAAACAAAACGAAACGTGCCGTAAATCCTTCGAGCAAAGTTACAGAATGCTGAGAATCTGAGAGTTAGCAATGAATTGTTTATGTTGCTGCAGATTAGCTGTTGCTGCAGCTGCAGTAATGAATGTTGCACGCGCGTTGTGTGTGTGTGTGTTCTGTGGTTGGCGGATAATGCGTGGTGGTGCCTGACACAGCAAGGAGACAGATACAGTGTGCGTGTTGGCAGAAAGTTCTGTGATTTCTGCTGGGAGCAGTGAAACCGGGAAACCGGGTCATTGTGAATACATGAAATAAGAACCGGGAAGCCGGGAAACCGGGAAACCGGATTTCATTGTGAAGACATCAACAAGAAAAACCGGGAAACCGAGAAACCGGACAACCGTGAAACCGGGAAACCGGGAAACCGGATCATTGTGAAGACGGCCTTACGAACACTTTTCATATAAAATTCTTTCACGCGGTTGGTTAAAGTTTCAGATGGAGCTGTGCACCACGTCGCTCAAATACTGACATGCAACGACGGGGTGTGGTCAAACCCTGCTGCATTCACGTGCGTCGTCGGTTAGTGATGCACGCGGTCGTTTGATATGTACCAAAGCCGGTTTGAGCAAGAAAAAAGAGCAGCGCTCTTATTCTGTTCCAGCTGATTTTGGTGGCAAGGGCTTACGCATAAAGGCCTGGTTTGTCGTAGGGCTTAGGGTTAGGCTGGGCCTAATGGTTTTTGGGTTCTCTACCTTTTTTATCTCTTTTTTCTTGCTCATGGTGGTCTTGCTCAAACCGGTTTTGCTCAATTGCCCGTGCACCATGCACACATGACAAGAAGAATGACGGCATTTCGATATAGATGGAAATTTGGCATATTACCCCCTACTGTTTTTTTAGCTTGTAAACATTTCGTGACCGTGCAGTCGCAAACGCAGATCACCTATGAGAGCGCTGGAAACGCTCCGCATGGCAATATGGCCATACAGGACACTGTGGTGTGTTTATTTTTGCTTGGAAAAGAAACAGTCGGATGACACCAAAGTAGTATAGGGCGCGGACCTGTATCGCAAATCCTTCCAGAACATTCCAGGGGTTATGTTTAGGCGTTGGGAATTTCCTCGCTGGCCGATGTTTCAAATAGTATATAAGGAGTAGTGTTTTAGGCATTTCATCACTATGGCTTATTTGTGTCCTGGGTGCAACTTGAGTTTTTCTCGTCCTTGGAACCTTCGCCGTCATCAAAGAACGCACATGATGGACTCTGAAAAGGATTCAGTCGTCAGCTCGGAACAATCCGACATTGAGGAGTGTGACTCGGCGTCCGACACCCGTAGTGAGACTACAGAGGAAGAGCAAATGGATCAGTCGGAAGAAGAACCGGACAGTTCTGAAGAATATTGGAGGGAAGCCATTCAAGAGGCTTTGGAGGACATTAACTTTGAAAAAGTGGAAAGTCCTGAAGATTTTCTCTCTGAACCACTTCTCGGTGTGTTTGTACACCAGTTACAAGAAGCTGTGGAACGTCACTTTCGGTTCGTGAGAGGAATTGAGTTTGCAGAGCTGTATGAGCGTATCGATCGTATGGATGAAAAGTATCAAGAAGAAGGGTTCTCGGAAGAGGAGGCGACGGACACGGCTTGGCATGATCACAGATTTGCCATCCGCAAACTGTTGAAAGAAAATATGGACCTGATTGAAAATGCAATGGAGCATGGAATAGAAGAAGAGTGATGTGTTTTGTTGTGTTTACTTAGTTTTAGATTCTGTGTTTTGAGCTATGACTCTGAGTTGTTGTGAGGCGACTCTGAGTTGTTGGGAGTCGACTCTGAGTTGTGGTGAGTCAACTCTGAGTGACTCGGAGTTGGGTCTGAAAACACGGAATTAGTATGATAACCTTATTATTAGGCATGTAACTTTGTTTCGGTGTTTTGAGGTATGGCTCTGAGTGGTTGTGAGTCGACTCTGAGTGGTTGTGAGTCGACTCTGAGTTGTTGTGAGTCGACTCTGTGTTGTTGGGGGTCGACTCTGAATTGTTATGAGTTGGGGCAGAAAACACGGAACTAGTATGATAACATTAATATTTGACATGTAAAATAAATTTCGGTCTGTTGAGGTATGACTCTGAGTCATTGTGAGTCGACTCTGAGTGGTTGTGAGTCGACTCTGAGTTGTTGTGAGTCGACTCTGAGTTGTTGTGAGTCGACTCTGAGTGACTAGGAGTTGGGTCTGAAAACACGGAATTAGTATGATAACCTTATTATTTGGCATGTAACTTTGTTTCGGTGTTTTGAGGTATGACTCTGAGTTGTTGTGAGTCGACTCTGAGTTGTTGGGAGTCGACTCTGAGTTATTGTGAGTCAACTCTGAGTTGTGGTGAGTCGACTCTGAGTGACTCGGAGTTGGGTCTGAAAACACGGAATTAGTATGATAACCTTATTATTTGGTATGTAACTTTGTTTCGGTGTTTTGAGGTATGACTCTGAGTTGTTGTGAGTCGACTCTGAGTTGTTGGGAGTCGACTCTGAGTTATTGTGAGTCAACTCTGAGTTGTGGTGAGTCGACTCTGAGTGACTCGGAGTTGGGTCTGAAAACACGGAATTAGTATGATAACCTTATTATTTGGCATGTAACTTTGTTTCGGTGTTTTGAGGTATGACTCTGAGTTGTTGTGAGTCGACTCTGAGTTGTTGGGAGTCGACTCTGAGTTATTGTGAGTCAACTCTGAGTTGTGGTGAGTCGACTCTGAGTGACTCGGAGTTGGGTCTGAAAACACGGAATTAGTATGATGATCTTATTATTTGGCATGTAACTTTGTTTCGGTGTTTTGAGGTATGACTCTGAGTGGTTGTGAGTCGACTCTGAGTTGTTGTGAGTCGACTCTGAGTTGTTGTGAGTCGACTCTGTGTTGTTGGGGGTCGACTCTGAATTGTTATGAGTTGGGGCAGAAAACACGGAACTAGTATGATAACCTTAATATTTGACATGTAAAATAAATTTCGGTGTTTTGAGGTATGACTCTGAGTGATTGTGAGTCGACTCTGAGTTGTTGTGAGTCGACTCTGAGTGACTCGGAGTTGGGTCTGAAAACACGGAATTAGTATGATAACCTTATTATTTGGCATGTAACTTTGTTTCGGTGTTATGAGGTATGACTCTGAGTTGTTGTGAGTCGACTCTGAGTTGTTGGGAGTCGACTCTGAGTTATTGTGAGTCAACTCTGAGTTGTGGTGAGTCGACTCTGAGTGACTCGGAGTTGGGTCTGTAAACACGGAATTAGTATGATAACCTTATTATTAGGCATGTAACTTTGTTTCGGTGTTTTGGGGTATGGCTCTGAGTGGTTGTGAGTCGACTCTGAGTGGTTGTGAGTCGACTCTGAGTTGTTGTGAGTCGACTCTGAGTTGTTGTGAGTCGACTCTGAGTGACTCGGAGTTGGGTCTGAAAACACGGAATTAGTATGATAATCTTATTATTTGGCATGTAACTTTGTTTCGGTGTTTTGAGGTATGACTCTGAGTGGTTGTGAGTCGACTCTGAGTTGTTGTGAGTCGACTCTGAGTTGTTGTGAGTCGACTCTGTGTTGTTGGGGGTCGACTCTGAATTGTTACGAGTTGGGGCAGAAAACACGGAACTAGTATGATAACCTGTTTTGCTGATGGCTGAGATGGCGAATTGATTAACATCAGGCACAGCACCCAAATGACGGAATGTCACGGTGAAAGCCCGGGCGGTTGCGTTGAAACGACGGACGCGTTGTTCTCTCTCAGGTCCAAACTCAATAATTGGTTCCATGTTTGAAAGTTCACGAGGTTGTAAGAATGACGAAGTGAAGAAAAGAGCTCCTATTTATACTGTTTTGGATTGTATGCCACCGATGCTGAACCTGAAACAAACCTAGGCCTGAAAAAAGAGGGCTGTACCTCCCGTGACTCAAAAGTGCAATAAGTGAGAGGTGAGAGCCACCACGTCACAAACAAACTCGGTGGCTGACCACACACAGCTTATTTGTTCGGCGGTCCAAAAATTGGGAGTCCGGTTGATGGCCTCCAATAGGTAACTCTTTACATTGCATAGGTGGAAAAAAACCACCAATTCTATACGTAGTATCGGTGAAACATCAGGTGTTTCCGATCTGAAGAGACATTGACTGTTAGCTGATGTTTCACACCGACATGACTAGGCCTACTGCTTCATAGCTCCAGCCACAGGAGGTAATCCAAAAATATCGGTTGGAACCAGTTGTTGATGGGGCAGTGTGATACGGTAACCCACCGGAAAATCCAGCAAAATGCTATGTGCCACCCCACACACTCTGTAGTGCAAGTGGAACATCGAGTTTCCTAACAATGCTGCATACGAACACGGACGCAGCAATCCTATATATAGTTTCCATAAAACATCACGCAGCCTGCCGTCTGAGCGTCTATGCTTATACACATGGGCACGACTCACGAAACATTTCACTCTCGTTCTCAGAGCTGCTTGGCCCCATTGGGTTGAAATTTTCAGAGTTGACGGACAAGAGGATGGGGTTTTTTTGTGTTAGAAAACCACGCAGAATAATTGACGCATAAAATGTAACGCACGAACAAAATGACGCATGAACAGAGAAAATCAGGGTTTCAAGTTCGAGGCTTACGTTTAAACATCACAATAGGTTATCATAGTATACGTATTTACCGTAACCATTGAAACATCAACCAGCGAGGAAATTCCCAACGCCTAAACATAACCCCTAGAATGTTCTGGAAGGATTTGCGATACAGGTCCGCGCCCTATACTACTCACCAATTATACTGGTACTAGTCGGGACCCGTGCCTACGGCCCGGCTACAGCGCCGCGCCCGTGCCGTGCCACCACCCCCCCCCCAAGACCCGTTAGCATACCTAGAGCCGTTAGCATACCCAAAGCTACCCGTGAAAATTGAACCGTGCCCCCGAGGGAGGGGGCCACACACATACATGCATACATAAGTGGTGCGGGTTCCGTGCTGTTCGGTGGTCAAAGAACCACCACGCATAACAGCCGTTACTCTTCCGTCGGGTTTAGACGATAGAACGAGTTCCACCGGAATAGACATTATCGACGGGCGTTTCACGTCCCCTTCGAAATGACCCAATCGGAGATTGTAGTCAGCCATCCTCAACTCTCCCTCCGGTTCGAAGTATACACACTTCACGATAGGTTCGTACAGTACGTCGTGCTCACGTTTGTGTTTAGTTTGGTTGGGACCTCCAGTAGCACTTTCAGGCGTGCCACAGCCTGCTTCATTCTGTTGGCTGCTCATACATTCTTCAACTGAGGCATCATGCCACAGTGTTTGCGTCTTTCCGACTGGCACTATACGCATCGACACACTGACTGTGTGCGACTGCACTGGGTAGTCCAGTTCGGGTAGGTCGAAATACCGTGTGCGTTCTCTGAGCGCATTCTCAAGCACATTCGGCATGGACAACATCGGGTCCTCATTCCGACACATATCGTTGTACAATCCACAAGTCACGGGTTCGGAACCCTCTTGCAGTGGCATGCCCGGACTGTGGCGGTCTCCATATGGTAGCACTCGTATCGGCACTTTGGCATCGAGTATCGCGCCCCATTCGTCAAGCAATTGACGCGTCTTGGCGGATCTCGATGACCGTGCGTTCTCGATCTCAAACAATCCGCGAGCCTCGGTAGAGTACCGGTCTCCAAACTCGCACCAAGGTTCCTGGGTGAGTGGTATCACATTCAAATATTCCGCGATTCGGGAAGCCAGTAGTCGTTCATGGGGTAGCTCCTCTGCGTACAACCATTTCAACAGATGGTCACTGTATCGATGCGTGGTGAACACGATGTCAACCACTTCTTCATGCAGCTGCCAAGGTTCAGCGAACTTGGACGCATTCAACCAATCCTCTTGCCACGACACCTGACGTGTCTGGTCTTCATCGAGCTCTTCCAGTGTATACAGGTCGATCGTATTCTCTCTGATCGACTCTGACTCGGACTGGTATCTCTCACGAACTCGCGTACGTCCGGAATCCGTATCCGAACTCACGTAACGGATCTGAAGCGCCGGCTGCGCTCGTCCGATTTCCTGCCCTTTCTCTCCCAAACATTCCTGCGCCTTCCGCGCCCGTTCCTCCGTCTCCTCCTTCCAACACTCCGCATAGACTTCCTGCACCGCACGTGCCTGTCCAGCGTTCACTACCTCCGCCCGCCAGAACCCAGCATGGATTTCCTGCGCCGTCCGCGCCTGTCCAGCTTTCGTGTCTGGTCGGTACACCTTTCCGTCTGACTGGTAGAATTGACCACAACTGCGGTCTTCTGACTGACCGACTCTTCTGCTGCGGCCTTGGAGCTGACCGACTTTCTCGCTGCGGCCTTCGCGCTGACCGACTTTCCCACTGCGGTCTTCACACTGACCGACTTTGCCGTCCGACTCCTGGTCTTTCAACTGACCGTCGGTTCGTTCCAAAAACCCAAAATCCTTACTTTCAATAAATGAAACGTCACTCTCCTCCCCCAACATCATCCACTCGGCCCCTCTGTGACCGATGCCGATCCCTCTGTGATCGGTGCATAGATGTTTCACCAGGTTCACTGTCTCGCCCGACTGACCTATCCATCCGCCTGACTGATCCTTCTGCTTCGGCGGACTGCTGCGGTCATCGGCGGTTTTCGTCCGGGAATTGACATCCGGCATCTGCTTGTTCTTCCGGGAATTGACGTCCGGCATGGATTCACGACGAATGGACTCGCCGCTTGAATGATGCATCGGTGCTGCGAAATTCTTCAAGCCACACCGACAAGTCGACGCGCGAAAATATTCAAGCTTGTCGACGGATTAGTAACCGGGGTGCGAAATTCTTCAAGCTTCCCCGGACCGGAGTGCGAAATTCTTCAAGCTTCTCCGGTACCTGATCTAGAAAATCTGCAAAAGCTGGAAATCCCAGTCAGGTTAGGTTAGGTACATAGATTTATAATGACATGCAATAGGACGAACTCACAAACCTCAACCAACGTGCGAAATTCTTCAAGCTTCGTTGATTTATTGGCCTGGAGACGAACAACCTTTTTCCAATAGTAGGTCAACTGTGGTTATGGCGGAAGATTTGAGTCTAGCTACTAAAAGTGATGATTGCTTATGGTTTTGGGACGTAGTGTCTAAGGATACATCACACACATAAGGTATGGATTATAAAAACAAGAAAAGTTACTGTACGCAAAGTATGCAAATTTACCATACAACACACGCAAAAAGGAGAGACTTAATCCCTCACTCGAACGATCGCTAACCACGTAATAACGAACGTTCACGCAACACAGTCACGCAAGGGAACATCAACCGAACTGCTCATTTACGCAGGTTGACTCGCCTGCACGCATAGTGCTTTCCGGACTGAATTCGACCGACCAATCACAGTACCGGTGTACTTATGTCCCTTGACTTCACGTGTCCTTCACGTGTCGTATTCCAAACGACAATTTGGATACTTACGCGTTCGCGTAAACGCTAACCATGAAGTATCATGGATATCTTCTTGCTCATATACGTACATACGTCTTCCTGTTTTAGTGGTATAGATTGGTCGCACAATGGCTTTATAAGAACTGGTCAAATTTTTTTCCTGAATCGTAAAGCAGGAAAGTGATGGGCAGTGACGTTGCGTTGCGCGATCACACACAAAACATGCAGTCACCAAAATGTTTCAGACACGCCCAACGTGGGTGCTCTGCCAGATTATTTTCAGCTGAAAATATTTTGTGAGAATCACAGATAGCACAGTGGTTAAGAGTGACTGAACGTGAAAATCAGGATTCATTTGATGAATTCTTATATGGTCATTGTGCGATCAAGACTTGGTACAAGTTGTGTTGTCATATATTCTGCAGCTCAACCTTAGGAACGGGAACTTTACTTTACTTACTTTAACTTACTTTACTTAACTGTTCAGTTCTTCTCCGTGAATGGATCTGACTTTCTCATGGCATCACGTATGGTTCGTCCATCAGCTCATGTCACTTTGTGTTGCTGCTGGCTGGCTTGTTCCCTTCCTCCACGTTCTAATGAAAGAGAAATTGGGTGTGACCGTTTTCGCAAAAAAGTGAAAAAATGATGGAATGTGTCGAAAAAGATTGAATTCGATCAAATTTAAAATTAAATTAAATTAAAATGGATAAAACACGTCGATTTCACAAATATCAACTATCTGGAGCAAAAATAATTTTTTTCTGAAACTCAATTTCTCTTTCATCAGAACGCGGAGGAAGGGAACAAGTCGGCCAGCGGCATCACAAAAGTGACATGAGCTGATGGATGGACTATACCTAACAGTTTCGTAATAAAGTACAGTGCAAAATTCACTCGCCGCTGATTTCGGCTTGTCGGATATGTCGGCAAACGCAAGTAGGCCTGTGAATCGAAAACGCAGCTGTCTGGGTGTCTGCTGTGTGACGTAACACACGTGGGATGCGTGCAAACTGCAGCTCGATGACATCAATTTGTCAATAGGAGTGTCTAAATACCAGTGTTTCCACATAAAGTCCCGGGTTCTAAGTGGAAATCGGTGAGAAATGGGCGCTCCGACAAAAAATTCGATTCGATTTGGCTCCGTCCATCCACATTGGCATTGGCATGGACGTTTTAGAGCAGCATTTCGACATTCTGCGACCATATTTGCGACTACAACGATCTTATCCCAAACATGAATAAAAAACAATGGAGAAATGCAGTATATTTTTGTCTCTGATAAACTAATTTTGACGGGTTGTTCTGAGTTCCAGGGGGCTTTATACATTAAAAATTTTCCATTTGGACCTCGATGGCTCTTTTCGGGGGGCGAGATTTCAGTGGAAGCAGATGGAGTTCGATGAATTGAATACAGGGCATTGCCATAACACTTGAGATGAGAGCCGGTGCGTTGACCACAACAGCGGTGTTAGCACGTACCCAGCGCGCAGGCAGCGCGGCGTTGACAGCATCAGTGCAACCCAAAATGTGACTAGTCACACAAATGACAAGGCTCCTTCGACACAGGCAACCGTGTCGTGCACGGGGCCGACAGGTACGGGTGGCGTCATGGACATGTTTGAGATGGGGATACGTGAGCCGTTGCTGGGACGAACTCACACCTACAAATGTGCCAACAATGCACAATGGCTGCGATCGGGTGGTTTCACAACGGCTGTCAGCTGTAAACGGAGTACGTTTCAAATTTCGCTCACCAAGCCGGACTTTTTCGTACGAAGTTCCCGGGGCTCTATTCTGAAAAGCGTGGAAATCGGCGCGTTTTTTTCTTGTTTCAAACATTTAACCGGAATAGGGCCCCGGGGCTCAATTCAAAAAGAATCGTTGTGTCATTATTTTGTGAGTGTGAATACGTATAATAAATTATTCAAAGATGTGCTTTTTGGTTGCTCGTTTCGACCTCTTTCGCAGACAGGCAGACGGTGCCCCTGGTGATCGGCAGTTCGAATCCACCCAGATGGTCATGCGACGCCCAAAAAGACATGCGCGAGTGCTGGTTTTGTGCTCGCCTATGAAACATCACCATTTTCAGGATGCGTTGAACCGCCGATCACCAACGGATATGACAGCAGACGAGATATTTCCTATGATTTCGCCGGCTTTCTCGAGGGCAAACATAGCGTTCCGCATGGTTTCGAGATGGGTGTGTACTTGTTGAGTGACGATGCCACTCATGATCTCACGAACCATCCGTGTGAGACCTCCACCAACGACGACATTGCTGTGTTCTTCACTGATGGCACCTCTGTTCGGGTCGGTAGTCCTGATATCTCTGTATTGGGCAGTCAAGAAATAGTTGTACGTCGCATGTGTGTGGCCCGTAGACGCCCCCCTTCCATATCGTACTGGGCTTTTCCGGGTACAGCGCCTGGGGCTCTAAATTTGTTTGTGTGTGGGAAATCGGATTTTAAAAATTCTTGTTATTCCCAAATGGTCTCATGGAGCTTGATTCAAACCATCTTCCCAATAGAGCAGCACGTACGCATTTTGTGGTTATACGCCTCCGTGAACCACTTCTACTTGATGTTTGCCAAGCCCATTTGTAAGGCTTGGTTGTGCCAATTTGAGCAACATCTGCAGGGAATGGCCTTTTTTATAATTTTTTTAAATTCTGGGCGTTTCAAATTAGAATTAATAATGAAACAGAATAACTGAGAAAGATCACAGTATCACCGAAATACTAACAAATCTGGTGCTAGCCAAAAGAAAGCAATTAATATCACTGAATTTCACTAAGCGCCAGATATTGTGTACCCAGTAGATCTTGGTCCATTGGTCGATCTATTATGTGATATATATAGCTCCCATCCCTCCACTCCAAGTTGCCTCCAAGCCTTCAAAGTTCTGTGTAGATAGACCAAGGTCGCCCTAGAGGCCAACACGGTTGTGTTCAGCTGAACTGGTTACATCTTGCCAGTGAAGTGTTCACTTTTGAGCACCTCCTACACTTGGTAACGCTGGTCCAGATGCAATTCCTACAAAAATTTCAGCCATTAGGTAATCCAACTTGATTGGAGCCTGGCTGGTTTACCTTCGACTGCAGCTCTTATTCTTGGGTTATTACATAATTTAAAAGGTTGGACATCGCGTCACTCGACCTTAATCTGACAAGCCGATCGCGGGCTTCCCAACGTTCCACGGCCATGTTGAAGTTTGCTCTGGTGAAAAAAATCAAGATTCTGGAACGCCTGCTGTGACACGAATAGCCTGCTTCAAAGTTTGATGCTGGAGTGACAGCAACCTCCAATATTGTGGCAAAAGCCGCAATGCACAATAGCTATTGAAACGCCAGCATTGTTGAATAAAAAAATAAAAGCGTTCTCACAGCGCACACACAACGACAACACACAGGCTGTGTGACACAGCCGGCCGAGAAATGATGTTTCAGCTAGCAAGCTTTGTGCGTGTGCATGAAAACCAATAACAAAAGGAATGTTTCAACATTGGATGAGGAACGAACGGAAAACACATGCTCACGAGACACGTCGTACATAAACATACAACACAGCCGAACTAGCCGGTTAGCAACTTGGAACGAAGCAACGCAATACCAACATCGAGAGACGGGAACATTAACACAACATAATGGGTAAATGGAAGGCAATGAACGGCGACCCAACGATGTTTGACCAGTGTAATAACAGCAATTGCTCTGAAAAGAGAGCAAGCTAAGCAGCGATTCGACAGTTTTCATGCATGGAAAGGCTGCCTTTCGCATGTTGTGGTAAACATTGTGTGAGCTGTGTAGGATTTTGAAAACTGGGAAGCACAAACAAGGGACTTGATAATTAGATGACTTTTATTTATAATTGACAACTTATTTCATCCACCACAGATGCTTAAAATTATACGCATACAAAATCCTAACAAAGAATGGCCAGGTTTCTGAAACCTTTTATTTTTTATTCAACAATGCGGACGTTTCAATAGCTATTGTGCATTGCGGTTTTTGCCACGATGTTGAAGGTTGCTGTCACTCCAGTATCAAACTTTGAAACCGCCTATTCGTGTCACAGCAGCGTTTCAACTTTTTTTCGTTTTTTTTTGCACTAGGGGAAAACTTTAACGTGGCCGTGAAACATCAGGAAGCAACCAATCGGCTCGCCAAATTAGGGTCGAGTAACACGATGTCCAAACTTTGTTTGTATATGCTACCCCCAAAATCAAGCACGGTCGAAGGGTT
>JASAMV010006291.1:0-41166 GCA_030248065.1 Rhynchonema sp. JSB1_4
TGATCTGGTATTGGGTATTGGTATTGGTATTGGGTCTCACCCAGTATTGGTATTGGGTATTGGTATTGGGTCACCAATTTGGTATTGGTATTGGGTATTGGTACAGGGCCGGTATTGGTATTGGGTATTGGTATTGGGTGTCAAAAGTGGTATTGTGCCCAGGCCTAGTCGGTATGGGTGGGCACAATACCCAATACCCAATACCAATACCACCCAATACCAATACCAATACCAGTGTTTGGTATTGGTATTGGGTCTAATTCTGGTTGGGTATTGGGTATTGGTATTGAAGCTGGCCTGGTATTGGTATTGGGTATTGGTATTGGGTTTGCCCAGGTACTGGGTCAAAACCAATACCCAATACTAATCCTGAAAAACCCAATACCAAACCAATACCAAACCCAATACCTGACTCAAAACCCAATACCAAACCAATACCAAACCCAATACCAACCCAATACCAGACCAAAAACCCAATACCAAACCAATACTAAGACCAATACCCAATACCCAATGCCAATACCAATACCAACCCAATACCCAATACTCAATACCAATACCAACCCAATACCAAACCCAATACCAGGCACTTCAGTAGTATTGATCTGGTTTTGGATATTGGTATTGGTATTGGGTCTCACCCGGTATTGGTATTGGGTATTGGTATTGGGTCACCAATTTGGTATTGGTATTGGGTATTGGGTATTGGTACAGGGCCGGTATTGGTATTGAGTATTGGTATTGGGTGTCAAAAGTGGTATTGTGCCCTGGCCTAATTGTCGGAAATAGAACCCGGGGGGTCTATTTTTTCACTGGGGTCATTTAGGGGGGGGTTCAATTTATGGGGGGGGGTCAATTATTGGGGGGGTTATATTTTTCATTTGGCCCCCCGACGAAAAAAATCATTGTTAATAATGCCCATAAAAATGGCTTGTTTTCGGTATTTTCTAACTTCAACAGCGGCCAGTGTTGGAGGTACTCTGGAGGGGGGGATACCTACTGTACCGCGCTCGGAGAGGGGGGGATACCTACTGTACCAGAGCCGATGGCCTGGGGGGGGTTACGTACCTAGGGGGGGGTTTGGGGGGGGGGGTTAGGTTTTGGGGTGAAAATTTTTAATGTGTTTATTATGTGTGTAATCGTGTGAAAACGTAGTACTTGCGCGCGTAGCGCGCGAATTTTGGGTAATTTGAGGCAAAAACCACTGATTTTACACTAATTTTGGCCATTTTGGTCAAAAATTGGCACTTTTGAGGCAAAATCTGGGGGGATACCTACTGTACCGGGGTGAAAATCGGGGGGGATACCTACTGTACCATGCCAAACATCGGGGGGGATACCTACTGTACCAGGCGAGGGGGGGGATACCTACTGTACTGGGGGGGGGGGGCTACCCCCCCAAACCCCCCCACCTCCAACACTGACAGCGGCAGTTGTGCTTAAAAAGGTGTATTCTGTTGTGTACGCAAGCTTAAACAACGTTTGACACAACAACACTGCCCTACCATACCACTAATCTGTGGTACGGTGAAGGTTGGGATGGGGCTCTATTAATGGGGGGGGGGGTCAATTAATGGGGGGTTCTGTTTTTGTTTTCGAGCCCTTTAGGGGGGTTCAATTAATGGGGGGTTCTATTTCCGACAATACGGTACAGCCCCCCCCCCCCGGAATAGAGCCCCCCGTAATACAGCCCCCCCCAAAAAGGGGTCAGTGAAATAGTGAATTAATAGAGCCCCCCTGAGTAACATCCCCTATACAGTAGTGTATTAACGCTTGATAGTGGTACACAGGTACATTTATGTACGTTTGTTGTTCGTTCAGAGCACATAATACGCCTCTTATTGACCAATAGACACGAATAAATGCGAGTACAAGCGGAAAAACATCGTTTCAAACCCCTTTTTAGGGGTTTTTTGGGGTATTTCTGGGAACATTTTTTTCAGGTTCGGGTCAGTGAATTAATAGAGGCCCCCAAAATGGGGTCAGTGAGTTAATAGAGCCCCCCTTCTATTTAGGTTTTTACGGTATCCGGCTCCGGAAAAAACGTTTTTTTTTCGGAAATAAGACGGTTTTTTCTCACCAATCATAGTCTGTGGCGGCTGGAGGGAGATACTGTACCACGCCAGTCTCGCTGGAAATCAATTTTTATGGGGTTAAAATGTGCTAAATTGCGAATCGCGGCCACGGGTCCATTGGCCCGTTTTTGGGACCAATAAGAAGGGTACTTTTGGGCCTTTGGGGTGAAATTTTGGAAAAATTGGAGGAGAAAAAGATACCAGACGCCAGAGAGGGGGTGAGGGGGAGGTACTGTACTTGAGCCTTGAGCGCGGGGGCCACATCAGTGTAGTTCCTGGTCCGGAGGGGGAACAGGCGGTACCCCCTTTTTTCGGAGGGGGAACAGACGTACCCACCTGGGGGGGAAGGGGGACGGACCCGGAAGGGGGGGGAGGAGGAGGACCCAAATTTGGAGAAAAGTCATTTTTTGAGGTCGAAAATTTGGCTCATTTTTGCCCCTTTTAGGAAAAAAATCTCAATAAAAAAGGTATTTTGGCGATTTTTGACGACATTGACCTAAAAATCACTCATTTTATGCCTAAAAATGCCTATTTTAGGCCAAAATTTGCCTATTTTAGGTAAAAATTGGGGGAGCAGACGTACCCGGAGGGGGAACAGTGGGGCAGGCGTACCATGGAGGGGGAACAGACGTACCCGAGGGGGGACCCCCCTCCCCCCCAGGAACTACACTGGGCCACATGCCCACATATCATACCGGTGAGGGAAAGATACTCTACCTTTGGGCCCCCATCCGCCCCACACCGCCAGCCACAACACTGGTCTCAAAAGTCGCTATGTTTTGGACTACCATTTACCATAGTTCATTATTCAGCTTTACTGTTTTGTATTTCAATGTCGGTTTCTGCATGTCATCGTTTTAATTCCAGCTTCGTTTCTGTAAACAATGGCGTCAACATCGAGCAAGCTGATCGAAGTTTCTGTCAAACAATTGTCGACGCGAACTGAGCACAAATTTCAGGTTTTTTTGTTTTGCAGTCACTATTCGTTGTAGGAGCGATAGGGACAACAGAAACATTTTATCGGTTTGGTGGACCCTGGACAGCGTCGAATTTGGCCCGACCAAGAATGCGCATCTACTCTGCGCGAAGCGCAAATTTTTCGAGTTTTTTTTGGTCCAGGTTGAGCAATTCAGCCAAACGTCCAAAATCCCGGCCCGACCCATCCTCATCCCTGAAGTTTTTGTTTTTGTGTTGCTGACATGCTGACACTGCGCATCAGTGTAGTTCCTGGTCCGGAGGGGGAGATAGCGGACCCTCCGTTTTTTTCGGAGGGGGAGATAGTGTACCCCCGAGGGGGGAAGGGGGGGAAGACCCAAATTCGGGAAAAAGTCACTTTTTGAGGTAGAAAATTTGACCTATTTTTGCCCCTTTTTGGAAAAAATTCTTCATAAAAAGGGCATTTTGGCGACTTTTGAGAACATTGACCTAAAAATCACACATTTTTGGTACAAAAATGCCCATTTTAGGCCTAAAAATGCCTACTTTAGGCAAAAATTGGGGGAGATAGTGTACCCGGAGGGGGAGATAGGGGGATAGTGTACCACCTGAGGGGGAGATAGCGTACCCGAGGGGGGGGACCCAGTGTAGTGGCTGGGGGGGTGGGGGGATTCCCCCCCTAAGGAGTAGGTACCTTGCAACCACCCCTTGGGGGGATGGGGGGGAAGGGTAGGTACCCTGCAACCACCCCGGAGGGTACCTTGCAACCATAAATTTATGGTTTTTATAGGCAAAAATGGGTGTTTTTCGACCTCAAAACCCCAAAAATCGCGCGCTCCGCGCGCAAACCTCCATATAATAGCTATTTTGGGCAAATTTTCGGCCAAAATGCAAAAAAGCACCATTTTTTCGGCCAATTTTGCAGAAAAAAGCATGCAAAAAACACCCTTTTTTCGGACCCCAGGGGTACCTTGCAACCTTCTGGAGGCTGGGTAGGGGGTACCTTGCAACCATCTGGATCCATCCCCCCCAAGAGTACCTTGCAACCATCTGCCTGCCACTACACTGGGGGGACCCCCCTCCCCCCAGGAACTACACTGCTGCGCATGTGTTTTATAATTTTTATTCTCAGCTCATGTCAGCTGGTTTAAAATTAGTTTATGCAGGTCAACCCAAGCTCTCCATGTTCCACACTGTTTGATCAAGTGCGACACCGTTTCCAACTGCAACCGAATGCAAGTGTGAAACTGACTGTAGCTGGAAAAGTATTGAACGGTTGGTTGACCCGTTTCAGCAATGTCTTTTCTGTTGCCATTTGAAAACGAAATTTCCAACTGGAGTGCGACGCTGAAAACCTGAAAACCAACAGAAATTTCACTTCAGTCAGCGTGGATGTGATTGGTTTGCGATCAATATGAAATCGCGCTGTTGCGCTTCATTGACTGGTCGTCCCTTGTTCGACCCGGAGTGCCTGGATGCGTGCATGTGGATTATGGACGCATATTTACAGGATCCCAGCCAATCGGCGACCAAAACGTAGTCGATGGCTGTAAAATGCATCTGATCGTCACAAAGTCGTCGTCGAGCGCGGCAGTACAAAATGGCGCTGACGAACAACAACAACAACCAACCGTGAATAAGAAAGAGGTATCGCCCGTGCTCAGACAGGAACTTCGTGTGTTCCTGCGACCGCATTTCACTGAACAGGATTGTAAAGCGATTATCGACGCTGTTGGGGAGGTTGGTTTGTGCTTGTTTAGGTCTCGTCTTCTTGATAAAGTGCAAAATACTGTTTCTTCAGTAAAAAGACCGTTGTTTTCTGCGACCCTGATGCAGAGGAGTCAGCGACCAGTTTCCAAGGGCAGCCGGTAGCATGGAAAATCAAAATTTCGGGCTTTCCGTTCTGTAGCGTACTGTAACTGCTGCTCTTGGGAACGAATTTGCTGTCCCTCTGGAGATCTGGACCCGTTTTTAAAATCTCCAGGGGCCGTTGGGCCGCCAGTGTCGCACACGTTTGTCTTGAAACATCAACACTTTTGAATTAGACTCGAGGTGATTTGTTGTTTTCTCCTATTTTGTTATCTTGAATGAGACGTGCTAAGTAGGAAACCAGATTCCCATCAATTTTAGACTGATTGTCTTTCTATTCGTCCGAAATTAATTATGCAACATTTTCAGAAGACGCACGAGTGTATCATGCAGATCAGTCTGGATGACATAGAGCGAGTTGCAACTGCACGACTGCGGTCCGTGTGACGCCATGGGCTAATTATTGCTCACAATTTGTATTTTGGATACCGATGATTTTTGTAGTTTCACGTTTCAAGTATTTCATGTGAACATTTGCTTGCCTCCTTTAACTTGGGCTTCAATTTTGCTGTCGTGGACAAAGCTTATCAATCAAAATAATGCGTATTTCGGTAACGCATGCAGGGGAATTGTGATAATCGATTTTGTTTTCTTCATAAATGATGGAATTAATGCGACGGCTAATCACAAAAACCAATCAATAAAATATGCAAGCAACCGGGTTTATGCTTCTTTCATGGTAGTCTTTTTACACGGTATGCACATATCAAACCATCACGATAGAATATCAATCAATCAAGCTGTGGTTTGTGTATTCAAGAAATGCATGGTATGTTCGGCTGGAAACGCGCGCCACTCGGAAAAGAAAAACAACTGACTGGCAACTCTATTCTGTTGTAATGAGTGTATTGCATTGCCGTTTGGTGGGCGACCGCTGCTTACTTTCCGATCCACTGACAGAACCTAAAGCGCTAATATTTTAGTTGGTCTGTATCATGTGATGTGAGTAATTGTCATAAAACTGCAAATAATCCGTCGACTTATTTATGACAGGACACAGACCAACCAGAGGCCTAAATCACGTTGGTGTTTCACGCAGATGACAACGCCAGCTTCTCAGCCCAATCGCACAAACGGTGCTCGTTTGCCGAGTCGAACGAACGGAGCGCGTTTGTCCACGTCGCCGTCGGAACTGAAAGTCGAATTTGATGAAAACGGTGGGCTTGTTGTGTCGTGTAGTGCAAGCGTAGCGCATGATGGGTTGAGGGTGTGTGTGTTGATTGTTCATGGTCTAGTCGCAATATGACTGGGTTTCGTCGTTTGTGCCATCTCACAGTCCACATCACACTGATCGTGTGACAGACGCACGCATTTGTTTCAAGTTAAAACCAAGGCAAGATTGCAGTGATATAGTCGGTATAGTGATTGCAGTGATATAGTTGTTGTGGGGATTTACGCTCGGTCTGCGATGACTTAATGTATGATCACGTGACTTTTTGTATTGAAACCGATTGGCTGCCTTGAAACTGATCAAACTTAGTGATATCAGTGAATCGGATCAGCTCGAAACCGTGTGCTTTGCGGTAAAACTGGCGCACGCACACAGCAACACTTACCGTTTTCCCAATCGTACAAAAGGAGCGCGTTTTTCATTGTCCATCGATTTCTTGCCCAGACGAACGAAGGGCGCGCGTTTGCCCAATCGCACGAACGGGGCACGCTTGCCCAGACGCACAAACGGGGCACGACCCAGACGGACGAACGGGGCACGCTTGTCGGGAAGCTCGGCATCTGTGCACAGAGAACGCTCAAAATGAATTGTTCAATCGTATTCGCTACAGGGAATCAACTTTGCAAAAATAGCCTTCGCAGAGTCGCATTCACTAAGAAGAATCATATTCACCGCAAAGAATCGTATTCACGAGAAAGAATTGTATTCATCATAAAAGAAGGATCGCATTCACTGCGAAACACCGTTCACTCCAAAGAACGAGTTAGAATCGTGTTCACCACAAAGGGTCCTATTAAAAAATGCAGACCTACAGTGTACATTCACCATTTATGGCAGGCTATAAGCAGTTGTATTCACTACAAAGAATCGAATTCACTCGTCCTGGTCCTCACCTTCAGTTTCGTACTCATCACAGAGTTGTGGATGTCGTTCACAGATCTCCTCCAGTTCTGACATGCCCTCTTGTTCAACCTGGCTTGAAACATCATCACATTTGACCAATAACATCAATGACATTGTCAACAAGACTATTAGATTTGTTGCCGAAGTCATTTTTATTTGATGACCGCTATTTGTTGTTTTGTGGCCCGGCGCACTGGCACTCTTGGGGTGGCTGCTGGCTGCCTGCTCTCTGAAACGCACATAATCGCGATAAAAAGAGAAATCGTGTGAGAATAAACAGCATGAAAAAAGGGTAAATTGGTTTCACGAGCCAAAGGCAGATACCGATATGCCCCATTGGTGTACCAGAATGAAGACATGCGTGCGGTGTATGTGACTGCATGCAGCTTATGGCAAAACATAGTTGGATTTCAACGTGTCGAGCATTTCAAGGTGCATGGGGCTCAGGTAAAAAAATCATCTAACGTACGGTATGTGGTGTTGTATATACATATTTAGAAGTGAAAAACTGCCACATTTTCGTGTGCGAAATAAATATACCCAGGCAACGTTTGTCTTCATCTGCCCATGATCGCCGTGTTCTCCTGCAGAAACTTTTCCATTGTAATTACATGCTATATTCAAATCTAAACACACGATATGAAAATAAGTTTTGCCACACCACGTAACCAAAAGTATTTCACAAAAATGGCTGCTTTCGACCGACACAGAGATTCAAGCACGATTATGCAAAAGAGGGAGCAAATGATGAAAAACGCGATTTCAACGCGCCCTGGGGGATTGTTCCAAGCAGTGGGCTTGTTTGACGTGATGACGTGATCTGAAACTTTCGAAAGAAGGATAAAGATGTATGGGCGGATACCTATATGTAGCATAGTCCCGAAATGAGATCTTTGTGTACAAAAAATACAAGCGCAAACATGGCTGCCCTTCATGACTGACTTGTCGAACATAATAACATCCGTTCCGTTCCATGGAGTAAGCACGAGAGACACAGTTCCATACATGTATACTTCAGTCATGTTGCACCCAACTGAGAATAATAGGGAACACCCAATTTTAAAGTGGGCGTGGGCAATTTTAAGAAAGCGTGACAAAAAAACGACGACATGATATAATTTAATGGACGCAGTTGTGGATAATACACTTGCAATAATCATAGCGGCCCCATTTCAGATTTTTAGTTCTCAAAAAACTGGGGCGCTGGGGTGGGCCGCATAGGTGTACATTTGTTTAGGGCCTGCTTACTTGAAATCATAAAGTATCCTTGTTTTAACTTCATGTGCCAAATCACAGCAGATATGGAAACGGAAATGGCGATTTACCTAAAAACTGTAACTTTAGCACCGGTGTGAGCATTCTCACGCCCACAAGTCGTTTGTCACATGAAACATACTGACATGTAACATTCGCGGGAAGTGAACTCATACGGTAACTTATGGAAAGAAATCTGTTGTCTCAGATTATGAAAGCAGCAGTGTTTCTAACCAAAAAAACACACTTGCGCCGTAATGGACATCACGTATGTATACACAATGCGTATACAAGATGAAAATAGAAAAGGTATTTGGAAACTGATACGGGGATCTTCACAAGCATCGCCAGTCTCTATAGTTATAATTAGTTGGCGATTTATCAGGTCCGAACAATCTTTAGGTTCCAATTCCACACAACTTAGGATGTACCCATTAACTTATATGAATCCAATTTCGAAGTGCTTTACGCCTCACAGTGCTAAGACGATGCCGCGGTGCATCAACTGCGGGTGGCCCTTTATTTGTTTAGAGCTCCGGAGTGAATACCATCAACCTGGGAACTGGTGGAATAGGCTCAAATGTCACCTTGAGTGAAAATGAGAATAAGCGGCTCCTATATTTCTGGCGAAACCTCGTTTTTCCTAACTTGCTTCCAGATTCTGAAAATATATCCCACGCCAAACTAGGTAAGTTTCCAAAAATTATACACACATCATAGTGACGTGACTTTTTTATTTTCGAGGGTGTCTTTTTTGGTTCATGTGTCCGTGGATAAACTTGCACACATAAGCAAAGACACAATGTTTGTGATGATTGTGCACGCTAAAGGATGATGGATTACGGTAGTTGATGTGGTGTGCCACCCACTTTTCAGTCCATGAGCAAAATATGTACATTGGAAAACAACACCCCAAGTCTAAAATCGGCGCGTTGCGTGCGTTCAGGTTAACGCAAACACGCGAGTGAACGAATTTGACAGGGGAATCGGCGCGTTGCGTGCGTTCAGGTTAACGCAAACACGCGAGTGAACGAATTTGACAGGGGAATAGAATGCAACGCCACAAGCCAACGAAAAAATAAGTTCCCGAAAAAAACAAATGTGCATAATGTCGTCCAAATGTCTCTAACGCCCACTTGATGTTTCATTTCCTGGGTCCCGAAGTCCAGATGGAAGCAGAGCTTATGTGTGTACATACACGTCTCCAGTTCACAGAGCGGTGCTCAAGATACGGCGAAAAAACCAAACAAACAGCCAAATTATGCGGCACCTCCGGAACCATGAAATTTCAGAGCCATGCACCTACCAAATCTCGTGCGTGCGTGCGCGGACCAGATTTTTTCTTCGTTCGCAAATTTGTCCAAATCAATAGAGACAGCTCTGCCGCGGCGGCGTGCAAATGAAATGAAAATTCATGGCTGATTAAAAACAACAACTCGGGAACACCCCGAGCCCGACAGTGTTGGCCAGCTGTGGGTTGATTGATAGAATTTGTTTGTTTGATTTTCGTTAGCAGCCTGTCAACGAGCGGTTTGGATGTCAACATGTTACGGTATCTCAGCAATCTTTGAGTATCTACAGTAAAATTATAACATTTCGTGAATTGTGCCACAAAATGGTTTTGGTTCCAGCCAGGGTTGGGCAAAAAAAAACGACGGCGTTTTTTCTTAAAAAAACGACGTTTTTTTTTTAAAAAAACGCCTGGGTCGTTTTTCGTTTTTTTTAAATCCTGAATTTCCTTGATTTTCCCTGATTTTTCAGGGAAAGTACCCTGATTATCAAGGAAAATCAATTTTTTGTCCCATTTTTTTCAAAAAATTTTCGACCAATTTTTACTTTGTCGAGATACGTCGATATACGGAGTTTGACTTTCAGTGATGACCCCGGCCAAAGTTGGTCCCATGATGCGGGTCTGATATGGGATCTTTACAACTCGCTAGAAAAGGGTTGAAACCCGTTTATTTTGCCTCAGAACACATAGAATTACTTCATTTAACCACGTTTTCTTCCCAACATGAGCGTTTTCCAATTTTTTTGGGGGCATATTTTGGTCATCTGGGCGTTTTAAAAAAAAACGTTTTTTTTAAAAAAAAAACGTTTTTTTTTTTAAAAACGATTTTTTGTAAAAAAACGTTTTTTGCCCAACCCTGGTTCCAGCACGTTTCGACCTGCTTTAACAGATCACAACAGTACGTTTGGTAACCAGGGCTGATAATCGACAGGATAGATTGATTGTCTTTCTGCATTATGATGATGTTTTATGCACAAACTGCAAATCGAGGAAAAATTTGGAAAAACCAGATTCTAAGGTGACGTCAGGTATGGTATCCCAGAGTGAGGTTGGGATACGCCGATATGCACGATGGCAACAAACAGCAATCCAACAAAGTGCCATGCGCTTCTTATGTTTTCGGATAAACTCGAAAAGTACATTAATCCAGTAAATGATGGAATCCATTTATTTTAGTCCGGCTGCCGGCCAGGGGTCATAATACAAAAAGCGACTGAAAGGCGCCTGTCCACTTCCGTGTGCGACTGACGCTGCATCTTTTGGCGTTCGCCAGTTTTATGGCGCTCGACTTTCTCGGGAGAGCTTCACCGAACAAAACACTTCGGCCCCGATATTCACGATTAATACTACCCAACAAAGCCCGCGATGCAACTTGTGGGATGCGCAAAGCATTAGCGCATGCCGCATGCTGCCACATCTGATTCATCTGGGGTATGTAACGTAGGGCAGTTTAGGTATGTGTACATGTGAAGCGCACTTCCGCCAGCATTCGTCGACAATTGAGAACGCAAACCTTGACATTAAGCTTTGCTTGCGACCTGGTTTCGAGTACTTTTGGTTTGTCAGGTTTCTTTGGTTTGTCAGCAAACATCGACCAATTACCAAGCGTACCAGCGCAAGTTTGTATCATCGTTAAACGGTATCATGTTCCTGTTAAGTTTACTAATCGACGTGATTAGGCACCGTCTGTCAGGGACTTTGCTATTCAATCATCCCAAAATACAGCATGAGCCGATTGTTGGTCCCCACGCGTTTGTGACCCACGCAGTACTGAGCGAGGATTGAAAGCAGTTACACTTACACACTTACAGTACTGCAACTTACAGTACCAGCAACAGCAAGCAACCGTATGCGCCGATGTTTCACCATAGGTATGTTTCATCATCCAAAAACACAATGTTCTGCCATTAGTTTGCGCAAATTATCCACATTGTTGAGCAAGCGAAAGCGGGACAGCCCGGGCGGGGCCACGAATTGCAGCTGGTACTGTAGACTGACTAGCTTGGAGGTATGTAACAGCTGACTCTTCATGAGCGTTTAACCACAATGAGCACAATCCCTGTGTTGATGAATCAAGTTCCCGATCCAGATTATCGGTCTGAGACGCAGGACAAGAGAAGGCAATAAACGGTTCTAGGGCGCTAATGTCAAACAAAGCAGGACAACTGTTTCTCATCTCTGTTCGTGAAAACTTTTATGCTGCTAAAAGTTAGTTTTGGCACCGTTAAATCGAGAATTACAGTCAATAAAACATAAGCAAGTGCAACAACGAAGCCGATCTGATGGTCAGATCATCAAGAGCATGTCATTAGTGCCTGCCAAGTGGACCACTTTGTGATGGTGTGAGTATCCAGGATGGTCCAAAAGAAGATCACGGGGGCAAATTGAGGGAAGACATTCGTGGATATTTCAAAGCTAAACACGAAAACGTTGTTCACGCACAGTGTTGGCGATTTTAGATGAAAGCCAATCAATTTTACACCGCAATAATCTTACGACTGCAAAGTCACAAATTAGGCGTTGGGGTGAAATTGACTAAATCTAAACAAAGTTCAAGTTACAGCGGCACATTTGCTTTGATGCTTGAAATATGTGACAATGGTCGTAAAACTGAGACAAAAGCACAACTACTGGTCTCTCTCGACTCTCTGTATCTACAAGTCCTCATTATTCATAAGTTTGAGGGCCGACCGGCCGTCGGGGTTTGATTAGCGTGACGCCAGACAAACGATGAAAAAATGACTAATATCATTTTTTCAACACGCGAACTTTTGTTGTTTGTTGCCAAACCCTTGCGAGATATCGAATAAGTAACTCGAGACACTTACAGAACTTTGAAATGGATATGTATTTGTTCCGTCAAAATAAACATCAGCGACGACTTTCCATTTTTTCAACAATGGTTGCGTGGCCCGCGTCGAGCCTTACGTTACGAACAGCATTATTCAGGAAGCTACAATTGTCCAACATAATTCATTCATAATGTCCGTGTGTGTATCCTGCTGGCAAACAAAGGTTGAAAATGAGGATAAAAACATCAGCGACTCTGCAGTGAGAGCAATCTTGCATGTCAAGCCCCTGCTAACCCGCACATAATAGACAAGACTGTAAGCAATGTGACATTGCTTTTTGGAAGCAGACAGTAATAGGTTGGTTCCGGATAGAGCCCCGGGGCTCTGTTCGAAAAAAGGTGCAAAATTGATCCTTTTGTTTCAAACATTTTATCCAAATTCGGTACCAACCAATTAAACAGCGTCGTGTCTGCTCCAAAAGCAACGTCACATTGCTTATACGCACTCGGCTGTCCAGTCTTGTGTGTGCGCGTCAGCAGGGGCTTGATATGCAAGATTGCGCTGATCTGACTGCAGAGTCGCTGATTTCGTTTCCGAACGTTTCTGAATTCATGATCGACCCCCTGCCAAATTTGGTCACATGATATGGGAAAACCCCAAATGTTTGCAGTTCGTTAGAAAAGAGTTGAAACACGTTTATTTTGCATTATAACACACAGAGTCACTCTGTTTGGCTATTATTTCTTCTTATTTCTTCTTAGCACGCACCTTTTCAAACTTTTTTGAATCATGTTTTGGGCGCCTTTGAAAAAACATTTTTATTTTTAAAAAAACGTTTTTCAAAACCCAAAAAAAGACGCTTTTTGTCCAACCCTGGACGTAGCAGTTCAACGGGATAGCAGCTAGCCTGATTTAGAAAACCACTAATGAATAGATAAATATTCCCTCACAGATGGTATAGTAAGTTTCTAATATCGTTGCCTCATGCATTCGTCCAGACGCTGGGAAACTCCCGTTCGAAGTCGAGGCAGGCAGCAAGCTCAACACACAGTCAACAAGCCACGCAACTGACACACACAGCTTGTGTAACTGAAACATTCGAAACGCACACGAGTCAGCTGCGTGGCTTGTTGACTGTGTTGAGCTTGTTGCCTGCCTCGACTTCGAACCGCAGTTTCCCTGCGTCTGTAAAAGTATATGAGGCAACGAAATTAGAAATTTACTAAAATTCGAGTTGAATTGAGGAATAATTTGTTGTTCAACCTTTAAGCTGTGGGATTATGTGTCATTTCCTCGCGTGAGGAAGTTCCTTGCGTGAACATTCTCATCGCGTGTGACTTTTCCTTGCGTACATTTTCCTCGTGCTGCGACACTTCCTCGCGTCCATAGTTAAGGAATATTTGAAGTTTCCTCCTTATCAATCACCATAAGCAAGCCATGAAGCTATCAAAATCTCCGCATGACTTCAGCTTCCAGATACCTACTAACCCATTGCAGAAAGAACCACGAAGTTGGCGCGAAACACGAAATAAATAAAAACTTGCATATTTGTGTTCACAGCTCATTTATTACCTACTTTACTGAAAGTGACTTTTTGCAAAGTTGCGGAGATTAAGCTTATGGTGGGAGATAGAAACGTGCGATGGTATGAAAAGTATGTATCAATGGAATCCGCTGCTCCATCTGCGTGCGATGGTGCAAAGTACAATGCTATCTGAACAAGTGGGAAGCCGTGAAGCCATCAACAGCAATTGCATGCAAATGTATACAGTATGTACATAGGTATGTACCCAAGACACCACCACCATCAAGATGTTGCAGCCAAGTGCACACGCACGTAAACACTGCCGAGGATCAGCCAGAGGATGTACACGACGCGAATACAGAATTTGAACAACCGCCTCGCACCCTTTTGCAACATTAACAGTCAACGGATTATGTTCAAACTTGAGACTGGCGGCCTGTGCGTGCACATTGTGTGCCTTGTCAGCCAGTGTTGTTTGCAACGCAGTGCTGTGCTTTTGCTTTGTTTGCGCATCTGAAAATCTTTTTTGATGTTTATTTTTCCGCTTTTCATCGTTACGTTGTGTACGAATTCGCAGTCAGGAAATCGTACAAGAATGGAACGCAACGCTGTGCATGTCTTGGATGTCAGAAAGCACATTGGGTACGGTTATGATTGGATTCTTTGACTAGTTTAGCGCTGTTATCATGCCCATCGACAGAAGTGAGTAGATTATAAGGTGACACTGAGCATTGATTACCATTTTTGGCATGGTCGTTCTTGTGGTCATGTGTCATGTCTTGTCTTGTGTTCCATACCTTTCATCTTCATTTGTTTTCAGAAACAGAAAGCGATTGATCAGAAGAAGAACAAACAAGACTACAAGAATCTGAAGGTCGCTAGGGTGTCGGTCAAAAATGGACGATTCGTGGACACCGACCCCGATTACCCGGAGCACGACAAACAGGGAAATCCACATTGTTGCACGTTCAAACAAAAGTAGGTTGCGGTTGTGAGCAGACAGAAGTATAGGTTCGAGTCCCCAAGTCTTTCTCCACAGTCTTGTCTTTATTGGGTCTCATCAGATCAATTTACATGTGAGCAACTAACTCGCGCTGATGTTTCAGGCAAAAATGCAAAGAACTACAAACAAATGGTCAGGTGCCACTAAAGGCCTGGGACAACATAACCGACCAAGTCCGAAATCAGTACGCTGGTCAACCATCGAAAATCAGGCAGATTGTGGACCAGTTGCCCGATTACAACGTTGCTAGGAGAACGCTGTCGAGAAACGCGTCAACGGGACTGCAGCGCATCCACGATTTTGCCCACGACAGACGTCTCCCAGAGTCACTGTGTGTACGTTGGTACACTTTACGGTGTTTTAGAAGTTTAGAGCAGTGAAACATCACACAGCTTGTCAGTACAAACACGCGCTAATTGCCTGGTTGATGTTTCACATGGCATTTTCATTTTCCACCACTATATTGTTTCATTTTCGTTATCTTCCTTTCATTGTGTTTTGTTTTGCTCTCTTCTTAGTCTGTCTCTTTGCTTTATCTTGGGAATCAATGACATGATCGGTTTGCTTTATTTTGTGTTTCTCCAGTGTATCGTGTCAAATGTTGGTTTTTTATATTTTGTGTACATGTATATTGTACACGTGTTGTATTCTGGTTATGTTGCAAAATGTTGTATCGAAGTTTCAATCGGTTCTTTTTAATTTGAGCAAATAACTGTGGAATAAACAAAACAGTTAATATTGAACCAGCATACACATACGCAACAATCCATTAATCGAAATACTGATGGGTTGGTTGCCCTTGGTCACCGCTCACGCACGCGGGGAAGTGTCCTGGGGTCAATCTGTCCAGGTACGGTAGCACACGCGAGGAAAAGTCGCAGCGCGAGGAGAATCTGGCTTCACGTGAGGAACTTTCCCACGCGAGGAACTGACACAGGCAAGGAAAAGTCGCAGCGCGAGGAACTGTCCCCGGACCGCTGTGGCGGGTATTGGTATTGCACGGCACAAATTAAGGAAGGATCAAATGTGATAAACTGCACAAACGTTGATGAGCCACATTTATTGTGTTTTCTTCTTAGGCTGGTTTCATAATAAATCCGGTTTGCGGTTTGCGGTTGTTTTTTGCCGCAAACCGCACTTTTTCAGTTTCACAATAAATCCGGTTTCCGGTTTGCGGTTTCTTTCTGCCCCAAACCGCAAACCGCACCATTGTGAACGTGTGTTTCACAATAAATCCGGTTTGCGGTTTCTTTCTGCCGCAAACCGGAAAAGTTCGATTAGAGCAAATTCCTAATTTTTTGCGGTTTCCAGCATGACGAGTGGTTCTTTGCGACCAGGGAGCACTTTCTATTTGATACAAATTGTAAGTTCTTACAAAAAAACGCTACAATTTGTACCCAGGTACAAAATACAATTGTAAGAAGTTACAATTGTAACTGGGTACAATTGTATCCAGCTACGAAAGAAAATTTTGTAACTCGCATTGTAAGAAATATAAAAATCGTAGCTGGGTGCACACCTTTGGGACCAGGGTTGAAAAAAATTTTTTTATTGGAGCACTGTTTTTTTTTTAAAAACACAAAAAAAATTATTTTTTTTTGAAAAAATTTTTTTAATTAGAAAAAGTAGCGCAAACGTCGTTTCAGGTGAAATGGAGGCGATACACAAAAATTTTTGAAAACTCAAAAATTATGCGAGTCAAAGGAAGCCGTTTCATCGTTGTATGTAAGTCAACTCCTGAGGTCGAAAATCCACGACTCCCCTTGAAAACGCAAGGAAAGAGAAATCCCACGTGACACGCACGCCGCCAATGTCACCAGAAGCCTGAAACATTGTTTTGTGCGCTGGATTCTTACGTGGCGTGTGGCGTCTGATTTCTCTTTCTTTGCATTTTCAAGGTGAATCCCACAATTTCGACCTTAGCTAGGAGCAACGTGGATCGCACGTTGAGTGGGTGTTTGGACCAATGTAATAAGGAAAGACTATACATACGTAATAGTCCAGCCACGAACTCATGAGACGACTTATTTTGAAGTTGACTTGAACGGATCCAATAATGTTCCGGTTCCACGTATTTCGGAAGTGAAAGAAAGAGAAATGCATGTATTTTTTAAAAAAACACGCTCTCCACGTCGATGCGTAAATTCCCTTTTGACTCCCAAAACATTTGTGTGTTGAACTATGTTGCTGTTCGCGTAAGCACGCAACAAATTGAGGTCAGCCAGCTGCTGGAACTTGTCATCATGTCTCTCGGCCCAGTCTCTTTCTTTTGTTTGGGAAAACACGTGTAACCGGCGCATTTTTGAATCTAGCCAAGCAAGGCTTAAAAAGAGTCGTCTCATGAACACGTGGCTGGACTATACGTGAGCTTTCCACATATCAAAATTGGTACCCAATGATGCAAGATTGGTAATAATGTGCTGCATATAAACATGCGTACGTTCGTGACAAGTAAACCCAGTGTGGTGCGGTATTTCTTGCACACACACGAACTGTTCTGCACGCTCAAGCATACATAACCAACCATACAAACTTGAAACCCAATACTTTAAGTGCCCCGCTCTCGAACACCGGCCCTCCTGATGCCGCCGCAGCAATTTTTTTCAGATTTGCAAACCAAAAGCAGACGGTATTTGAATCAGAAATACATATGTAGGTGGGGACATCTGGACAGTGCTCGGAATTTGTGTGACACTATTTTTTGTTGGTTGAACAGCTTTCTCGAACAACACTACTGCCGCACGCAAGCAGAAGAGAATATGAGAATAAGTAAATAGATCGGCGGAGGGCCATGCCGCACACGAAAGGTGTCAATTGGCTGAATTCAGAAACAAGAAAAAACACGGAAATTTTGACGTCATATTCTCGAAAAGGCAAGGGGCTTTTAGAATCACGATTGTAAAAACAACGCTGATGGACATGCAAATTAGGTATTGTAAATTGTTTCGAATTCGAATTCATGCCAGACGGGTACTGCTCTCTTCCCAGAAGTAAAATGTGCGCGGGTGGACGTCAGACGGCGCAGCAAGCTGGTTCAACTTCATGCTGCCATATGTACGTATGTATAGGTAGTGTGTGTGTGTGTGTGTACTCAGAATTAATCCACGGGAAGCAAAATACTACAAATACAAAACGTCAAGTGAAGCGATGCTGTAGTGGACGATGATGGTCCCATCACTCACGCATTCAAGATTACCAAAATTCCGGTGCATTTTAGGGTTGAGTTCTGGCGGCGGGGGTTGGTGGCACCAACGACCAAGCCAAACTTTGCTACATATCTCATTCAGCAATCAGCCTTTCGCAAAACTTAATGTGCTTTTGTGTAGTCTAATGTGACATTTACGTTCCTGAGCTTGCAAGCGGATACAATGATATTACCGACGTATATTTATACGTGTAATTATACGAAGTTTTCGTCTCGTGTTGACACTGAACGCGTGGGTTTACGTTGATAAATTTCATGTATCTTTTCCTTTATATTCATTCGCGTGGTATGCTTGTGTGTGTGCTGAATTCGGTTTCTGACTGCTGACCACCCGCGGCGTTTATCGTAATGGCAACACTTGGGTACAAACAGATAAACATGACATCCTATATACCGGCTGATGCGACCGGGACAGTGATATGTGCATAGGCACAGAATCGTGTTTTATAGCTGAATGCGATTTCGTCTTGACCTATGCAACCACGGCGGTCATAATATGATTTGGCGTTGAGACTCTTATTGGAAAACTTTGAATGACACCGGCTACACTTGCGTTGTGCAAAAACAAAAAACATTCTGATTCACGCACCTGTGGTTTTACCATTGCTTCACATGGCAACATAAGACAACACATGAAAATAAGCAAAAAAGGTTTGGATATATTTTCACTTTGAAGGTCATCAAGCACAAAAGTTATGGATTTGAAAAGAGTAACTAATGATTTTGTTTTCCACAACAATACCATTAGCGATAAACACGTAGAGGTCACTAAAATAATAGAAACGAACATCAAATACTCATTCTATATTAGCGTTTATTTGTTGGTCAGATAAATAAAAAACAAAAAAATTATAATTTTTGTTAATCGAAAGCATATAAAAGGCAAAAGCTATGGATGCGAAATAATAACCTAACGACTTTGCCATTCGTCAGCAGATCATAAAAATAATCGCGGGAAGCTATCAATAATGCTCATTTTTTTCTGAACAACTGAAATGATTGTGGTTCGGTAGGACAAAAATTATGGATGTAAAAGAACGGTTAAACGATTTTATTTTCGGAAGCAATACCATTGCGCTGATCATTCCACTTGGTGTAGCGATAACAAAAGTAATAATCATGGGAAACGACTGATATTCGTAACGATAAGTAAAAAAAGCTAACCCTTCCATTTATTGTGGCCGAACTAAACTTTATCGGTTATTTCATTTCTATAATGAAATCCCCAATGGATTTTCGGCAAAACATCAAATCAAAGCAAAGTAATTTGAACGTCCGCCTTGTTTATTGATTGCAAGCCTAAACTGAATGAACCGTTCATTTATTGACCATTAGAATTTAGGTTATGATCTTGATCGTTTGGTTAGGGAAATCGAATCTAGTAACCCCGAAAGCTAATGTGCCCTCGAGTTAGATTACTATGCAAAATATACCGAAAATTTGACGATTACCCATTGAAATAACGATGGCAGAACTTGACGAGCGCAGCGCCATTGGCCACGTCAGCCAAAAAAGTGGTTACAAAAGCTGGGTTTTCCAACTCGAAATCAGTTTCATTTTTATTGCTGTCGAACTTTAACTTGAAATAAGTTCTGGATTAGAGTGGGAGCAAAATTTTCGCTTGAGCTCTCCGGAAGTGAAACGTTTTTGGTCTTAACCAAGAGTGGTCTACCATAGTATTGTCTCAGTTCAGGTGATCCAAAATAAAAACCATCCGGTTCACCCAAGAACTTTACAAATCAAAACCCGAAAAGTCAATCATGTGGAGCGCGAGCGTGATTTTGCTGCTTGCTGTTTGGAATGGATTGGTTGCAGCGGCCGATCCGCCACTGGCAGAAGGATGTTAGTCATCTACGGTTAATTTAAAAAAAACAGGAATTAGTCTGAAAATCCTAATTTTATAGTGTGCCCAATGCCGCCGAACATGACCGACAACGTGGAAATCGTCGAAACGGGCAGAGATCGCCGCAATATGACGATTGGGAAAGGAAAGGCACGGGAACACAGGGTTGATGCGAACTTGACTCTGCAATGCGCTGATGGGTTTGTGAAAATGGGAAATGTTGAATTTCCAATTTTTTTGCGTGTGAAACTTCAAATTTGTTTCGCAGATACATTTGGACCGACAATTCCCTGGACTTCAAGTACACGGCGTGCGTTCGTAGTGGTCTCGGACATCAGTGGGACTACAACGGCACGGAGGCGGCGTGTAAACCTGGTAAAAAATTTTTATTTTCTTCAAGTTTAAAAAATGTTAAACAAAATTTTTAAACAATTTTTAGTGTGCCGCGTGTGCGACGTACCGACAACCGACAATCTGCTGGCGATCGAATCCACCGATTTCTCTGCAATCATAACAGACACGGAGCTGATCGATGTAAGTTGTGCATATTGGAATGGAACTGTTGACAACATGATTGCATGGTAAATGCAAAAAATACAAGTTGGCAATATGTAAGGACGATGAGACGGTGACGTTGTACTGTTCGGACGGCTATGCCTGGAGTGACGAGAGCGCAGATCTAACGTTGGAATGCGAAGCCCCGGTTTGGGAGACATTGGACAAAACCTGTGAACCTGGTTGGCCTCTCTCTGTTGATGTTACAAACCCCGCTCACGACAAGATGTAGTGTGTACATTTCGTAACAAAACATTGGCGACTTTTTTCAGTTTGCAAGTACAGCGACGTGCCTTCGACGGCGAACGTTGACGGTACGGCGACAGTCTATGGGGACGACATTGCCGCGTTAGATGTGGTCAAGGTAGCCAATTGCCCATTGCTCCTTGAGTATTTTGTGTTTAATTCTCTGATCCAGTGCTGATCAATGGTTGATTTCATTAATTTGTACCTGTCAGGATGGCGGCAATGTGACTTTGGAGTGCGCTACAGACTTTCTGTGGTCAGATGGTAGCGGTACCGTAACCCTCTATTGTGGCAACAAACATTGGGACTGCTTGGACGGACTGACGTGCAAACCAGGTGAGTTGGCTTTATGTTGCAACTTTTCAGACCGGCACGTAAGCCCCCTTTTATGTAAAAGGTCTGTCTTTCTACTCATGTCACCGATATACATACATAACGTGAAGTTGAGGCAGGTTATTGTGGCATAAGCCCTAAAGCTCAGTTGCAGCTGCCAGAACTGCGTAGCATTAAAGCTTGTTGTATCAGGACAATCTTTGTACGACAGTTGTCCAAAGTTCAGTCAGGGGTATCTTTTCAGTGTGCACGAAAGCGTCTCTGATCACAGCACTAGCTGGGTTATCGCTCTCGAACTTTGGCTCGCTCCCGGGACATCTTATTTACAGTGGCGACCACGGCGACGTTGTTCTGGTTCGTTGTTTGTTTGAGCACCAGAGCACCACATAAAAGGTGTACATATATAAAGGCAACACAGTTGTGGAGCTGTTGACACAATGCAATCTATTCTGCCGTATTTCCTCTAATAGAAGCTTAGGCTTGTATTTTTTCGGTTCTGCGTTTAGGGGCGCTTCGTTTACTAACAATGTACGAAGAGGGTTTCTATTAGAGGAGACAGGTGGCGCCCGGCTTCTGATCAACCAGGACCTAGACCAAACTATCCTAAACCCAGCCATATCAGCCCGGGTCTAAAAATTCTAATTTCATAGCTGCTGTTTGACCGAAAACTTTGTTGCGAATTTGCTAACATGGCCATGTTGCATATCATTGGGAAGTAGTCTCGGCCCAAGTTGATCGGTCCCCAAAAGTCGAGTTCCACCCAACGAAATCAAACATTTCAACATGTGGTATTTGTGTATTTATGCACAGGCTGGTGGATCGGCCACATTGACGTGCGACATTGGTCACGCGTGGAGTGACGGGGCGTCAAGCGTGACGCTCGAATGCAACGCCGATCACACGTGGGACTGGCTCGGCACCAGAACTTGCGAACCGGGTTTGATTTTGATTCCGAAGCGAATTTTTATGGTTTTTATTGAAGTTATTACTATATAAACACCCTGGCCACTAGTCTGTGCGAACTCGGCTGCACCGAATGACACTATAATCACGGATATGGATGATGATGCAACGCTGCTGTCAAAGATCGTGCCTGGCACGGACGCTGTAATGGTTAGATGCAGTGTTCGAACGGGATTCGGATCCCGATCCGGAAATGCCGAACCGGAGAATTAGAATCCGAACAAAATCCCGAAATCTCGATCCCGATTAATTTTCCCGATCTTGATCCCGGATTATAGAGCTGCTAAAAATAGAGTTGTAGCACGTTTGTGTGAAACAAAAACAAGTAATATATGAGATCAAAAATGTGAAAGAATAATGGTCGAGTTTGGTGCCATTTTGACTTCAGTTTTACTGCGGGTGTTTTCTAACTGGACTACGGGGTATAAAAATGAAACATCTTCGGTAGTGATTAGTATGGTGTCAAAACTGTAAACCCGATCCGAAAAATTTCAATCCCGTTTAGAAATCCCGGATCCGGATTAATTTTTCGCATCCCGACCCCGATAATAAATCTCGTTCGAGCACTGGTTAGGTGGTTTGATAAAAAATTTACGCTCACCATTGATGTGACGGATAAAATATACACGAAATACGTTATCGGTACCTGATGGAGTGCGTTTTGATGCGCTGCAGGACACTGGCACAGCCACACTGTTTTGCGTTAACGACCATGTGTGGAGTGATGGCAGGATTGGGTTAACGATCGGGTGTCAGCAAGGCACATGGGAAACTGTGGGTGAAACCTGTGTAGAAGGTGAGGGCAGGCGGTAGTTTATGTCTGTGAACTTAATCAATAATCTCCTCCCCCATTCAATCGTATTCTTGATCAGTGTGCTACACGAGTGATCTGCAAACAGCGCTATCGTCAGTCACCAACCTGGGAACAAGTGCCACCTATCAAGATGAAATACCTGCGCTCAGTGCTGTGATGGTAATAAAAAAATAAGATTTCTCAACAAAGTTTCGAAAGGTGCTCGACATTTTAGCGACAGACATTTTATTGCAGGAAGGTGGCACGGCCACGCTGGAATGCACATCAGGGTACATGTTCAGTGACGGAACCATGACCACCGCGCTTCAGTGCCAGGCAGGTGGTACCTGGGAGACACTATCGCTAACGTGCGATGAAGGTGAGGAAAGCTTTCTGTGTGATTCCCCTACACAAGTGCAGGGTACACTTTCTCAAACTCGAGTCTCGAGGTATGGCCGATAAACTGGTATGATCTTAACTTATATGCCCTCAAAGTGCTTATCGGTCAGACCCAAAACTGTCTTTTCTTGTGTTTATCAGCGCCAATAAACTGCGCGAGGGCAAGCTACCTACCGGTTACGTTGAGCAGCGGCACGGTTGACGTTGACGAGGTTCGGTTTGGTTATGATCCTTCGGTGAGTTATGCAAAAATTAGGGTCTGTGTCATGTGTTTATTTGAGACCTATGTACAGTATGTATAACATCGACTGACTTAGGGTTTGGTTCTACTCAGGTACAAGTTGGTATAGCACAAAGTAACCCATCTGGCCAATTTTTCGTTATGGTACCCGATTCCCCGCATCCGAACATTGTGTGACCAATACCATATCAAGGTAGTAGTAGTAGGTATATATGGGATACTTTTTTGAGACCAACTTATATCTGAGTGGAAATACACCTCTTTAAGGTATGTACCTGGCCCGGTAACAACTTTCATGTTAAATCCACAAATATCGGAAGATATACAGTATATATCACAGTGTTTTCTCCAAAAAGCCATACGATGCCATGCATCCCACATACATAATATGCCTATCCTACAACGTGTGTAGGGATCACGTGTAAAGTATACCATCGTCGATGGGTTCAAAATCAAAGCGCGGGCCCGCAGACAAGCGCAAGATATGAATGTGCAGGTGTCGCAGGTAGTCCATCCATCGGCTCATGTCGCTTTGTGTTGCTGCTGGCTGGCTTGTTCCCTTCCTCCACGTTCTAATGAAAGAGAAACTGAATGTGACCGACTTTGCAAAAAACTTAAAAATATGATAGAATGTGTTGAAATAGAGTGAATTCGATCAAACATAAATTTAAATTAAAATAAAATGGATAAAACACGTCGATTTCATAAAATTACATGATTTAGGAGCAAAATAATTCTTTTCGAAAACTCAATTTCTCTTTCATTAGAACGTGGAGGAAGGTAACAAGTCCGCCAGCAGCATCACAAAGCGACATGAGCTGGTGGACGGACTATACCACACGACGGTATAGCGTTTTGACTGCGTCGACAATACCATAGCATTGCGCAGCTCCATTGCATCTGCACGATTAGCGTCGACCGACGTAATAATAAGAAACTTTATTTTGCTGTTCGCATTTCAAGAAATGCGCTGCGCCGCTAAGTGGATGGTACGTGGAGCTGACATGCGCGGACGGCAAGGTTTGGGCGTCCAGAAGCTCTCCTACCGTGGAAGTCTGCTGGGACTGCGACCAGAGTGGATGGGGGCAACTTGGCGATTCATGCGTGCAGCCTCCAGTTGTTTGAGAATAATATTTTGGTGTGATCATGAAACATGATTTGATTCAGGCACACCACACTTAAAATCATTATTCTCCATTATGTTCTTTTGGTGTGAACGCTGACGCGTTGATATGGCCATTCAGATTTTATTTAAGATCTATAGGTTCCTGCAATGTGTTCATTCATTCTTTGGCTTTCGACCACATTTACGTGTTGTGGCGTGTGATATACACGTGCACATACAAGTATGTCACCCGCCACTACAACAGGGATTTATAAAGTGGGATTTACTCAGATTGGTTAACGATAAAGGGGATTTTTAAATGAAATGAAAACGCGGCATAACAATCTATCTGTAGTTCATGATTTTAGGGGAAGCTGCACATTCCTTTTTGCCCTTCAAATTTTACAAGGGTTCGGACGGCAGTTTGGACATCACAGAAGTCAAATCACTTGTTATCAATTCTGTAATGCAACCAGAAGATGCAATTGAAGAAGACCAGCCAGGAAGAAATTAAATTAGCCGCGGACCGGCCGACCTTCTACCCGCACAGACAGGGTTGCAGATAGTCTCGACGCGGTCTGCTAATTTTTGCATCAGAACGAAATGTTTCAGCCAGCTAGCCACGGTTTTTGCACTGGCATGCCGGACACAATGAAAGAGAATGACGAAATTTCTGGAAATAAAAGTATTTCCTTATTATGCGAGTCAAAGGAGGCCAACTCCTAGCTGAGGTCGAAATTCCACGACTCCCCTTGAAAATGCAAATAAAGAGAAATCACACGCGACATGCAGGCCGCCAACGTCACCGTAAGCCTCAAAACATTGTTTCGTGCGCTGGCTGGCTTGTTACGTGGCGTGTGTCGTCTGATTTCTGTTTCTTTACATTTTCAAGGTGAATCGCACAATTTCAACCTTAGCTAGGAGCAACTGGATCGCACGTTGAGTGGGTGTTTGGACCAATATAATAAGGAAAGACTGTACTTTTTCGAGATGTGACAAAGCTGGTTTATATGAACCATGGAACATCGTGTTCTGACGCAGACATCAGCAGATCGTGGCGAGAGGCGAGACCATTTGAAACCCTGAATGCGCAGGTATAGTATTTCCTTATTATGCGAGTCAAAGGAGGCCGTGTCAACGTTGTAAGCCAACTCCTGTAGCTAAAGTCGAAGGTCCACGACTCCCCTTGAAAAGGCAAAGAAAAATCACGCACGCTGCCAACGTCACCAGAAGCCTGAAACACTGTTTCGTGCGCCGGCTTTTTACGTGGCGTGTGATGACTGATTTCTCTTTCTTTGCATTTTCAAGGTGAATCGCACAATTTCGACCCTAGCTAGGAACAACTGGATCGCACGTTGAGTCGGTGTTTGGGCCAATATAATAATGACTAATAAAAACTATAGAAAGTCGGCCGGTCCGCGCCAAATTTTCTTCCCGGGTGGTTCCTCTGGGGCTGCATCTCCTGAGTGCATATGTTAGCAAATTCGTACCAAGTTATTTGAATTTTGTGATAAACAGACTGCTGTCTAAACGCTTGCAAAGTTTGAAGGGCGATGAGGAACGTGCAATTTTGCCTTTTATCGGTCTGAGCGGTTCCGTCTCCTTCACACAGTGCAACCATTAATATTTTTCTCATGAGTTTGATTATTGTAATTCGGTAACCTTTGTCACATTAGAATTTTCAAGCTAAAAGACGACAGTCACTATCCAACTATCACATCCATCATCCAGATCTAAACAATAAAATTGTGCTGTCAAAAACCACAATCAGACGGGACAGGAAATAATGCGCAGAACACGGCTGACATTGCACTGCACAGCAAGCTTGCACTGATGAAAAATGTTCCGCTAGCCACATAAATAATCAGTTTTCAGAGGCAACAACGCTGTTTTGATACGATCACGGTGGTCAAATCATTTTACATAAAAATAGAGAACATCAGTGAGAATGAGAATGTCCCAATATTATTGTTTACCCACATCCGACATTTTATGGCCAGCAAGCACGTTCCGTGTTACCGTGGTGTTGCTTGTTCGCTGCCAACGAAGAACCCGCGGCTTTATTTACAGTATGTCGTCAACGCAAATGGTCACCAAATATTCATGCTTCTTGGTTTACACACAGTTCAATATGTATACGCATAGTATTATACAGCACGCAGTTCCAGCCCACAGCCCACTTCCAAACACAATGGTGATCACGCGATATCGATTAATCGGCATACTTGGTTGGCGAGATGTCTGATCAGTTTGGAGATGGACACGGAGTATTCGAAAGACCCTCGTCACTGGTACCTATATATACGCCATACCCACCCTCCACCAGCAGTTACGTCTCGCCTTTGTGCATTGCTTTTGGTCCCGGCGACAAGTACAATGGGTAGAGTATAGCAGTAGCAAATCTAAGCAACAACAGTGCAACGCAATATTATTTTAATATCCAGCCATTGTGTGGGACCCTGAGGCTGACTTTGTGTTACGGCAGGGCGCCATACCGTAACCCAATACCCAACAGTGTGGCACCCACTCTGGTCGGTGACTTGACACGCAATAACGTCATTCCTTCCTGCACCCCTCCCCTGTGTTCAGCTCGGAGCATTTACCGTAAAAACCTAAAGAGAAGGGGGCTCTATTAATTCACTGACCCTATTTTGGGGGCTCTATTCCGGGGGGCCGCTATTAATTCACTGACCCGAACCTGAAAAATTGTTCCCAGAAATACCCCCAAAAATCCCAAAAAACGGGGTTTGAAAGGATGTTTTTTCGCTTGTAATCGCATTTATTCGTGTCTATTCGTCAATAAGAGGCGTATTATGTGCTCTGAACGAACAACAAACGTGCATAAATGTACCTGTGCACCACTGTCAAGCCTTAATACACTACTGTATAGGGGATGTTACTTAGGGGGGGGGGCTCTGTTCCCGGGGGGGGGCTCTATTAGTTCACAAACCCCTTTTTTTGGGGGGAGGCTGTATTACGGGGGGCTCTATTCCGGGGGCTGTATTTAGGTTTTTACGGTATGTAGTCCCCGACGCAAGGGGCTGGGGTGCCCACTTTGCAACCATGATTCCACCATTCGCGTGCAATCAAATGAGCGCCGAAACAGTTGCTTCTTTGCCAGCGAAGGTGCGTTCACTGTTTTCCTGGCTCGTGCACGCATGTTAACCAGATTTGCACAGAATGTACTGAGTACAGTAGTGTTGGTCTGTTTCGCCCTGCTTTCGCAGAGAGACCGAGGCGCCAGGGCTCGTCAGTGCGAACGCCTCTGGCAAATTTGCCTCCAAAAAGCCCCGCCAGCAGATCTTAATCCTGGCCTTATACAGAAACAATTTTTGTTTTCATGATTTTGCACGGCTTTCCATATTCGTTATTGACTGTACTTGTATGCTTGACCAGTGGTGAAACATGCAAGTGCACCAGTGCTCAATTGGTTTGGTACTGCTGCTCTTGAATTACCCGTGTTCTATGGGCGGTCATCGTGTTTCGTTTCCCTCGGCTCCAGCGTCTAATCGGAGCCTGAAACAGTGTTGGAGTACGGCGGTTAGTCCAAACGCAGCAGTGCCGCTCAATTCAACAATTTGTATTTTATGTTGCTTCGTATTACTTTTCCAACATCGCCACTTGTATGTAGCGTGTGAAACATCACTGCATGAACATTCAATCAGAGTGATTATTAGATTGAACCGCATTTTTTTGCTCAGATGTTCAGTTTCATTCAATATGAATTTTCCACAATATGAACAATTATCAGTGCAATGCAAGCACATTAGACTTATCGGAGAAAGCATGATAAAAGTTGCTTGATATATAATAATTCCAAGATTCATCACGAAATATGTTGGTAAACATGATGCACTATAACGTAAACTCATAATTACAGCAGTGTTTGTAATGCATACATGGTACAAAAGCACGCTAAAAAGGCCGTGATAAGATACGGGGCCCAGCAAAAAACAACGAAGTTCTGAAATTGAAAACAAAACAGGAAAAACAATGGTTGAATATCAGTGCACAATAAGTTCCGACTGGATTAATACTTAAACCAACTTTCTGTTCTGAAAGATGTTTCAAAATTGAGATTATGACATATAATTGAGAACAAATCCAATAATCACGTCAGGAGCCAGCACCCAGGGAAAGCAATTCAAAAAAGTCTTTCAAACATATTTTCTTCATAATTTCTCACTAATCCCATCATCAACAACTGCAGTCGTCAAATGCGAGTTCAACTGAGGCCATCGACATTTATCGGCCGCAGTCAATGACAAGTCCGGCTTCTTCGGTGGCTTCGGCTTGACCTTCGGTCCGGCTGCCGTTGTTTTGGCAGCTGTTTGCGAATGGACTAGGTTACCGCCACTGCCTTGGCCCGATGACGCTCCACTGTCGTTGTTGGGCACCGGGGACACACCGCTGTAAGAACACGGCTCATTTTCGGTGCGGGAACGAAACACATTGGCCGGCACAAACACAGAACAGTCGGTCAGAAACAAGTTTGGTGATCAATCCTGCGCTGGACAGGCATAATCGATCACAAACTTTGTATAATTTGAGTGTGCCCAGTTTATCATAACTCAATGGGGGTGAAACACCGCACACGCGCAAATGGCTGTTTGGTTTCCGGTTCGAAACGTGTAGTTAGTTGATAAATCCCGATAACAAAAAAAGCAACGATGAAAATGCCCAACGTCCCATTTACGTACTCACCTGCTGACACCAGATTCAGCGGTATCATCAGCGCCACCCGATGCCATCATGCTGCTGCGCACCACATCTGGCTGCGGTTCGCGGTCGGTTGGGGCCTGGCAATGAGCAAAGGCATCTATGAAATTTCATGCAGGAAATCATGTGGATCACAAGCGTGGGTCTAAAATTGCGTCAATCAGCCCTGTTGGTTTTGTTTCAACTGTCTCCGGCATCAAGCTCGGTGATCGGATTGGATGGATTTGATTGGGTTAGAACTCATGTGTTTTGTGACACACCATTTTAACAGTTTCAGCCGACCCAAGGTAAATTGATCAAAGTCCCACTTAAACCATTCCAACTAACCACCGTGGCCGTGGCAGCATTCCGATTCACCGAGAATTGTTCCAACGACTGCAGCACGTATTTGAGTTCACTCTGTATGTCACGCAATGAGTTGGGTGACATTCGCACTGGGGATATGGTGAGTAGAGGAGAGTCGGCTGGATGCGACAGGGGTACTGCGGCTGTGACATCTGCGATGTCAATGTTCGGGTGAAGGTTTTACAGGTGCTTTACGTCGAGCAAATTTTCTTCTAGTGATCGTGAGTTACCCAGAGACAAAACACGAGCTAAAATGGTGAAATGACTTCGAAAACTGAGCACTAAACAAAACATAACATGTCAAACTTGGTGAGCTGGCTGAATAGGAGGATCAGTCTGCGACTCAGCAGCACGTTTTCAAAATGCGGCATTTATAAATTCCAAGGCCAAACCGACGAGCGGCCAGGACGTGGATGCTGTTCCAAGAACGTAGAATTGCGTTCAATAACCCAAACCCAACGCACCATGTCCCTCCACACTGGTCTCCTTATGCCGTCGTCTCACATTAGCTGCCGGTTGTGTGTCAATGTCCAACGCTCCATTAGTGGTTGCCGTCGCACTGGACAGAATCGTCAATTCGCCATTCGTAATCGCACCCGACGATCGAGTGACCACATTCGGGGTTGACGACAGACGATTGCGATGGGAATGGCTGGTCATGTTGATCACGTGTTCCGGGTCGTCGTCGACGAACGGGTAGTCGTTGCTCGCACTGGATAGTATGTGAAACATTACACTTGTTCATTTATGGTGCAGTCTAACTTCTTTATAGTGGCCCTTACGTGGTGACCGATATTTTGGTGCTCAACGGGCAATCTGAAGTTATGGCCAACATAGAAAATAATGCTTACCGTGATCAAAACGCTTTAATAAGATCACGTCACTACAATTAGAGAACGCTGCATGCCTTGCATTATTTGCGACTGCGTGCAAAATTTTTATCCTGAAGTTATCGCACTGAAATCAACAAGCGACAATTTACATGAACACACCTAATGGGTCTAATGACCACCGATCGATGTGGTGTCTGTGTGCTGACCATCGCAGGCTGGGTGGTTGTCCACGAGGACGAAACACTGTCCAGATGACTGGATGGGGGCGCTGAAAAGCACGATACCGACTTTCATAAACCATGAATGAGGTAGGTATGATCGGATCGGACTTTTCTGGGTAAACAGTCGTTTTTTAGCAGATTTCGAGGTTCAATAATGGCAGTGATTTCAACCAGCGTTAAAGTTGTTCATGGTCAGCTAACATACACATTTTACTATGGTCCTACTTTACGGCAGCAGTGAATTTGTATCCAGACAGCAGAGCCACCTGGACAATGGCAAGACCGCTTCGATCCCAAGTTAACTGCGTGCACAGAATTTATTTTATTTCCGTCAAACACAATGTCTCAACTTTCCCCCTCCACTTACCGGACGCGCGATGTTTGCTATCATATTCGCGCACCTCCACTCTCTCAGTGACTTGAACAGATGGCATGAACTGGTGTTGCGACGTTGACATTTGCCTCTCAATTTCATCGAGGACTTCGCGTGTCAGTTGGGTGTCGAAATCATGCGCACTGGTCGAACCTGTGGATGGTTGGCTGATGTTTCGCTAATTGGTATATGAATAATCTGCACGATGTGTGCTAACAACAACAGAATGAACAATGAAAATTGTTGCATGGGGTCACCGTGGTGCGTTGGAATGACAAATGGTTCTGCCGATGATGCTAACAAATTACATTGATACAAAACCGAACTCGAAAGAAAAACGCACGTTTTACCCAGTGATCTCTCTCAGTCCTCTAAAATCATAAAAAGGCATGGGTCACCAAAGGCATTCTGATCTTTCTGGTGTGTGTACAGACAGAACATTAAATAACGCTCGTTCAAAAAAGTCATTTTTCAAAAAAAGCGAATAACCTTCAAATTTAAAAAACACCGACCGGGTGTCAACGGCTGATCGAATATTCCATTGGTGAATCCATCATTGGCCGTACTTGAGGCGCTGATCATGGATGTGACCACATCGGCCGATATTGATGAATGACGACCCGCATCGATACTTGATGGTTGATCACTGAAACATTGCGCTTGGCCAATGAGCTCGGCGGTCTTCTCAGCATTTTTGGACACAGTTTATGCGGATAATCTTTCCATTTCTCATGTTGTGCGTATTTATTACATGGCCATCTGGTACATTGGTGCCGACGATGACCTAGTGGGTCAATTTTTGTTGTTTATCAAATTTGTTGATTGCTCCAGAGGACAGAGATGCAGATCGGGACAGACAAATGTTTCCATGATAAGGTAATAGGGTCACGCGACATAACCAGGATGGTATTGATACAATATGGATTAATGTAACAAAATTCGAAAGAAAAGCTGGTGATAAACAAGTTTGACACTGTCCAAAGTACAGAACCAGTGTTGTGAATGTGAGTATTTCCCCCAAAAATTGAACTGATTTTCTACCAAAACCATAACAACCCAACACAAACCATTGATCCTCGGAAATATCATTTATAATATCATCCTGGACGAGGTATTTCTGATAGACGGGACCGGGCAGATGCCAGGGGAACACTTGCTCGTACATGACGATCAGATTCTTGACCAATTCGTTGACGTAATTGTGGTAGAACACCTGATTGGCAAAGGTAAATATGAATGAATTTGGAAATAATCAATCAATGAAACATCAGCCAACCTGGTCTTTTCCCTCTGGAATCGGCAACAACGTTGGACCAAAGCAGATGGCCAGATTATAAGGATCCATCATATTTTCGTCGCTGAACTCGGACAGACTGAAATACCCAGCAATGGGTGACGGCGAGTGTTCATAAACTACAGAAGAATGGCGATCATTATCGGTTCGGCAATGTAAGACAGCCTTCTTATGCGCATTACACATTACATTTTTGAGGCGCAACTGAATGGATCCCACAAGTTCGATGGCGAAGTGTCAAGAAATAACAACAAAACGCAGAAGGAAACATCAACCAACTGATTCAGAAATGCGAACAAGTAGCGCAGCACAACGATAACAGGCGGACGCAGCGTGTTGATGAGTTGCGAGGTTTTGTCGATGAATTCTTGACGATCAGTCAGCTCTGCAATCGTGGGCTACGATGAAAATCGAGCTGTTGTTACAGTCAGCACTCTTGATAGCGACCCTCCACACACTCAAACTCAATAGCAACCGTCAGTTCGGTCCCCATTCCAATCATAGTACCATAGTTTTTTTTTTCAAAATTGACTGGGTGCAACTTGCACCTAATATGTCGTGGTGCAAGTTGCACCTAGAATTTTGTTTTATGAACAAAGTGTGAAAAATCAAGGTGCAAGTTGCACCTAACCTCCAGTTTTTAGGTGCAATTCTGAAATTTTAGGTGCAAATTGCACCTAAAAAGTGTCTAAAAAAACCTATGCATAGTACTGTATTGAATACAGTCACTGCCCGTCATAACGATATTCACAACATTCGATATTTATTGATATTGAAAATAGATGTAATGGTGTCATAAAAAATTGGATTACAGAACATACGTTCGGCATAGAGTTATATTCGACACAGTGATATTTCTCTGTTGTCACACTGATATCACTATAACGAATAGTAGTGACTGTCGAAATAAAATTTCTAAAAAATCAATACCAATCCCTTAAACTCACTGGCACAATCGGTGAAGTGTTCGAACATGTATATCGGGAATAACGGTTCTCTGAGCTCACGGAAGTACAGTTTGAGCAGGCCGGCCACACTGTTCACTGCGCTCGAATCGGCGTTTTCGAGTGGGTCCTCGCCTGGCAATGATAATTGGGTTGTGTGATGTTCCAAGGAGGCAGCGTGTTACGTTCCTTGATCACATGAACCATTGTGAAGTTTGATGATGAAGCCTATTACAACGATACGATACTATATGATACTGTCACGAAATGACCACCAAGTGTGACACAATTGATGTGTGGGACACATTCATATCCGCGAGTAAAAAATTAATCGTTTGAAACTTATAAAAAGGCGGTGCACCTGAAAATGTTTTTTAATGAGTTTAGCCCAGACCAACATATTGCGTAGCTGCTGCGTGTAGGATCAAAATATCAAAATGAGAACTCAACAATGTTCATGCAGTCACTTTAAAGGCAATGGCCACTACCTTTCTCAAACGCATCCTTGAAATTATTGATTTCCAGCTGCGATCCACTTACACGGAACACACCCTGATGATGCAGACCGTAGCCACTCAACAACGAGACACAACTGCGGATAACGGGTGGGATCGGCTCGCCGGTCGCCTTGAAATTCAGGGAATTGTTCAACTGCAAAGCTCCCATCGTTTGACAGAAAAGGTGCAATTCATACGTTTATAATGACATAACCAGGAATCGACATTTTCGGCGGCTGTATACAATCTTAACCACATAACTGGATGTTAATGGCAGATTGTAGTACTGCTCATTGACATGCGGAAAGTTTGCAACAAAACTGGCCATAAACACAGTAAACAACTATAATAACACCCACCTCCACATATTCCTCTAAACTACCGCCAAACAACTTTGGTGGTTTGCCATTCTGTGCATTCGCATACGCGGCACCGATACGTTTGCGAGGTTTGGGCGGTAGAGATGGGGGTCGATGGCTGAGGAAGAAACTGTTCACCCCTTCCACACCGGGCGGGAGACTATCCATCGGGGTGGTGCACGGCGAACTGCAACCCGCCTCTTCGTGACTGCTGCCGTCTGGAAAGTCAAACCAAATTTTCACTTGTTTTATTTAAAAAAAATTTAAGGCTTGCTTGGTATGGATTGAAGTATTGATACTGAACGATTATCAAGCAGACCGATATGCGAGACTTGGTCCCGTCTTGCTCTCATCACCTACATTTTCACGGATGTTTCGAACTTGAGTGACAGACACCTAGAATCTCGGCAAGACACCTGCAACATAAACAAAAAAAAGTCACGTGAGCAACAGGAAGGGATCGATAACCAAGTTTGGTAATTCAATAGCAGTGGGCTGGCTTTTGATGCGGTGCTCCATGAAAAACGTTTCGTAAACAGAGTTTAGACCGCCTCAAGCTGATCAACAGCTTCAATGCCTCAGTCAAATTTGCGATGCGAAAACTGACCTTTGAAAAATGCTACGCAAAGTAAGTTTAGTTCTGACGAGTAAACTGATATTTGACAACTTGTAAAAACACCAAAACAAACCACCCGAAACTCAAAAATATTTCTTGAGGCGACTTCAGACCGAAATGACCACCAATTTCGATAAAATGGCGTGATTCGTGGATTCACGAAATCGATGCATTCGAAACTCAAAAATGTTTCGGGACGAAAGGCTACCGAGTGATGTTGGCTACCGAAACCGATTTCAATCAACAGTATGAACCCAACACCAACCATGCGAAACATTCCTGCCCGAATTGTTCGAATCGACGGACAACAACGCCAGCTGTCTCAACTGTCCATTCACCACCACCGATACATTGCCGTTGGTTGGCTCGTGGTGATTCTGGATCACCGTTGTGGTCGTGGTTGCTGAAAGAATGAAACATTGGCATTAGTAGGGAAAGGGGCGCTCTGCACTGCACAGTTGGCAGTTTGAGGCACTCGTCCCACCGATGACGTGACGATGACCCGGAGCACCACCCGGACGTGAAAACCGACCAAATTAACGGAGGAAACACAAGGACACCATGATACTACCATTTACTACTCACTCTACATGTGACCATACAAGTGGGCGTGAACAATCCAAACACCCTAGACACAGCAGTCTTTTTTACCTTCCTCGTGGTGATAGGATCGGGATCCCATAATTTTGCTCACTGAAATATATATTGCTCCGTGTCGTTGACACAGATTATAGGGCACCAAACTGGCGTTTACAATAACGGAAATGGTCACTATAATGAGACGAGACTGTATACCTGTAGTGGTGGTATTGTCCATCGTTGGCGCTGGTGGTCTCAGTCCGGACGAATGCACATCCAATGCCGAATGTATGGCGTCGCTGCGTGCTTGCAGACGTTGGATGAGATTCGATGTGAGCACGTAGTGGCGGAATTTCTGCAAAAATGTTTTTGAGTTTGTGATGCAATGTTGCTGCATTTCGAGAGTGTTTTTTGTTGGCAATGTACTTGTTTCACAACAAGTGACAAGTATCCACTGACCAATACCACAATTGCCACAGGTCATGTGCACGTGAAACATAACAGATCCTGCCAGCTTTTGCACAACATTTTGCGCGCACCGAAAAACCACCGGTCCCCACCCTCCACACGACAACCAAGAACGCCACGCGCCCAGTTTTTTGCCCATTCCCTTGGCCACATGTGTCACAAGTCACATCGTTACCGCACCAAAATGTTTGAACATGTCACCTACACTCTTTGCTTGATGCAACACTCCAGCAGCAACCAGTTACACAAACCGGCTACCTGGCCGGGCTGTTCCCACTGGCTTGCTGGCCATGCGGTGTCGCTTCAAAGAGCATTGTGCAAAGACAAGGCCCACCGTGGGTTATATCCACTTTATTTTCAAGTCGAAGTGTGTAAAGTCAGCCAGTCAGATGGTGGTTATTACACAAACGCAAACGAACACCACATCCCGTGTTTGCTGGTCGGTCATAACTCACCAAATGTCACACAGATGTGCGCAGGCAACAGTAAACGTTGCTACATTACTAGGTGCCACTCTAATGCATTTTATCACATGACACACAAACGGGACCCGATAACTCTAATGTAATAAAATCTCGGCAACCCAAAATAATAAAATTCTGACAGCTATTACGTCATCGGGTCAGGCATCAGAACTGCACCACACCCTTGCTTGTGGTTTAATGTGCAACCACTGCTCAGCTGACTAACTCGTAATTGAGACTTCAATCAAAATGCTACATTCACCGACGTTTGGGACCCGGAACAAAGTTTATGACAAAAACGTGTGACATTTTTAGTCTCGATGAACATCTCGCGAAAATGAAACATCAGAGAATTAGTGCCGGAATTTGTTGCACAGAGTAGCTCTGTAATGTTTCAAAGGACGTGTGAACAAACAACATCCGATCCATTGTATATTTGCCCGACCCACTGTTGCATCTGCGTCACCACTAGCTTTCTTCCGAACACCCCAAAACATGTCATACCCACCTCCAAATAGAAATCCTCGAGCTCAGCGAGGTCCTGCTTTCTCTTCTGCACATTCAGGTCCGATTCACGACACGATTTCACCTTGGCGCACTCCGATGCGCCCACAGTTGAGTTCGAGCCCTGTACGGCCAGGAATAGGTCATCAACACCGATGTTCGGCTGCGTCTGCAGGTCGAGTACTCGTTGTTCGGCTGTGTTCAGCGTTTTCCACATCTGCAATGAAAAGTACGTTGAGTTGTGTGAGGCAGCTTTTTGGCACCAGACGATGTTGCATAATAACAGGGAGCATATGCACATATTCCAAAATCAGTTGCGAACAAAAACATGCTTTCTTCGACTTGGGCCAGGTCCGCCGCCTGACCGGAGCACGTCCATATAGAACTAATGGAATCGGAAGCGAAAATATCAAAAATGTCAAACAGGAGTACAAAAATGAGCACAAATCCGCCGACAACTGTACCTCATCATGATCAGCCCTCAAATCACTCAATCGTTTCTGTATCTGCCACAAGCGTTGCACCAGTTCTTCCTGGACACTCTTCTGTGCAGACACTTGCCGAATATCGTCATTGAGGTGAGGTCTGCAAGAAAAATAATCGAAACGTGGCAAACCCAGGACCGATTTCAAAGTGGGTGATCGGAACGGCCTGGTATGGGCCTGCGTCAACCACATTTCACACAGTCCCCTACCCGCATTTCGCAAAACATTTTCGTCAAATCCGACCCAATCCGATGATCACAAGTTTGATATCAAGCAGGCCAGGCCAGTGATCTGAACATCCACACCACTTTTGTGAAACATCACTCAAATCAATTCGCACACCTGAATTCGAATCGCTTCGGCAACATGAACGACGCGTGATGCGCTTCGATGAATTTTTGTTTGTCGAATCGCGAATCGTAATTCTCGCACAGCCCACTCAATTCAGCGAGTGCATCCATCTCACCCATCGAGACACATTTGCGGGCCGAGACCACGACTGATGTCAGGTTCGACAGCCAATGCTGCAGACCCAGGTCGCTACACTGCAAATACGTGAACAACTCGTGTTTAGGTCTTCATGAATTGATTGGTTTCACTGAGCGGTGTACCGTCTATCAGTGTAGTTCCTGGGGGGGGGAGGGGGGTCCCCCCCTCGGGTACGCTATCTCCCCCTCGGGTGGTACACTATCCCCCTATCTCCCCCTCCGGGTACACTATCTCCCCCAATTTTCGCCTAAAATGGCCATTTTTAGGCCTAAAATGGCCATTTTTAGGCCTAAAATGTGTGATTTTCAGGTCAATGTTCTCAAAAGTCGCCAAAATACCCTTTTTATGAAGAATTTTTTCCAAAAAGGGGTAAAAATAGGTCAAATTTTCTCCCTCAAAAAGTGACTTTTTCCCGAATTTGGGTCTTCCCCCCCCTTCCCCCCCCTCGGGGGTACACTATCTCCCCCTCCGAAAAAAACGGGGGGTCCGCTATCTCCCCCTCCGGACCAGGAACTACACTGCCGTCTATTATAGCGATCAAAGTGGTCGTAAAGGTGAAATGACTCTTCCACGTATTGGCGACGAGCACAATATTTACGGTGCATTTTCGCTGTGGTCACGAACCACTTAGCCGGTGTGGTCATCATAAACAGGCTGGACTGCAGCACACCCAATTAATGACACGAAGAAATCTGAAAATATGGATTGAGCCCACACTCACATCAATCAAATCGGACATGTCATCGGCGAAATACTGATGCAGCGCAGCGTTGGCCGCGTCGACGCACAACAAGTACTCATTGCGCGCTTTCAGTGCACGCAGTTTGTATTCTTGATACTTGTGGTGCTTCTGGAAGTAAATATTTAAAACTTATCGAACATTTTAGAAATCAATAATAGAATTCACCATACCTTCTCATATTCACGTTCCAACGCTTTGTACTTTCGCGATTTGGGCACTTTTTGCGGATGTGACTCCTCGAATTTGGTACGTGCCGCTTCGGACACACGAAATTTCGATTCGACCACCGAACAGTGACCGTAGGCAAGTTGATAGGTTTTGAACGCCTGGAATCGCGTGTTTGTTGCGCATTTATTCACATTTGTAAATATTGGATAAATGACACCATATCAAATCGAACAGTCTGTGTACTCACAGTTTGTAGTTCGCTCAAGACGCGTGAGATCTCTTCGTGCGCGTGGCCGGCAATTTCGCGACACTGAAACAATCGCCAAACGGTTTTGACATCTCGGACACGTGTAGTAGCTTATCGTAGAACAGTTGACAGACAGTCTAGTTAGTCGGGCAAGCCTCTGTGTCAACCACTCCACAGTTCGGTCACACACATAAAAACAAAAAATACGCCACAACGATCACCAACCTTTCTCGCAATTCTCTGTATATCCTCAGTGCGTGCAGTGATCGCAGCAGTCACATACACGCCGTACAAATCAGCCAACACGGCGCGATGTCTGGCTTCGGTGCGCGTCTGCTCCACAACTTCACTCCACATTGAATGCATCGAGTGCTGTTGCCACGGGTCACGTCTGTGAGCAAAGGAAGGGCTTATGGAATGTATCGGTTTGCTGAAACATCATCGTGTCACATGGAAAATGACGCGCCCAAGTAATTTCAGAACTGGCCAAAGGACAGCTTTTCAGTTCAGTTGGTTTTGAGTTAGTTTGGTTTGGTTATATCAGGAATGATCGGTATGAGCAACTGCTGTTATCAAACCTCCCCTCCCGTTTTACGTTCATCACGGAACATTTTTGAGCCAAGGCAAAGCAGGTACTAACACCCGAGCAGTGTAGTTCCTGGTCCGGCGCGGCGGTTAGTGTACCTACCCCTTTTTTCCGTGCGGCGGTTAGTGTACCTCCCTGGGGGGGAAGAGGATGGGGAAGACCCAAGTTCAGGAAAAAGTCACTTCTTGAGGTAGAAAATTTGACCGATTTTTGCCCCTTTTTGGAAAAAATTCTCCATAAAAAGGGTATTTTGGCGACTTTTGACATAACTGACCTAAAAATCACCAGTTTTAGGCCTAAAAATGCCCATTTTAGGCCTAAAAATGCTGATTTTAGACAAAAATTGAGGCGGTTAGTGCACCTGGCGCGGCGGTTAGTGTACTAGTGTACCTTGGTCGCGGCGGTTAGTGTACCTTAGGGGGGGACCCCCTTTCCCGCAGGAACTACACTGCACCCGAGAAATATTGAACGGCCTTTTGAAACAAACCTCCTGTATTGAAAAGCACATAACGTTGACATTGGGCCGAATTCCCGAAAGCGAAGATGACAACTTCCATCAGGTTATTTTTTTGGGCAACCGCAGCGTTGTTAAACGGAAGCACGTTCTCGGAAGAGGGAATTTGCGCACCGTGGAGATGCGTGCATTGGGTTTCGTGCGTGAATTCGGCCCATTGCTGTCCAGCTCACATTATCCATCAAATACACTCACTTCTGTTCATTCGATCGATTCTTCGACTGAATGTTCTTGGCCAGCTTCTCCAGACTCTTGCTGTGTTCTGCCTCCAACTCTGCCCGGCGTCTGTAGTAGTCGTGCAGCTCGCTCAACAGTGCGCATTGCGTCTCGGTGCGTTGCTCCAGGCAGCGGATCTGATCCACGAATTGCGCTCGCACATCTGAAATGGGAAACGACACGAAATTCAACACAGTACCGATATTGATCGCACCACCGATTGGTTTGGTTTCCTTTTCCATTTCAAACGCGTGTATTGTTTGTCTGACCACTTGGTCCATCTTTTCAACCTGGGGTGGTTCGTCACCGCCGGCATTTCGCAGGACACCGATCATTTACAGGTTGAACCCACGTCGGGCCTGAATGTGGCTCTCTTAACGGAACTGTCGCTCACATATCGGCCAGCTTTTCCCGAAACTTTTATCTGCCTTCATTCATTCACATGGTTTCTGGCATCAACACAGTCCCCACATGACCACAGCACAGTTCACCTCCCCCTGACCCACCATATCTACCCCAAGTCATTGCCAATGTCAATACCAAATGTCATCCATTATCTACGGTTGAATGCGCAAATCATAAACCCAAACACGCAAATTGTTCACTTTGCTTGCGTTCGCTGACATGATAACGATTATAGTCAGCTAATATTTGCCCAGTTGCTCGCCTTATTTGGGGCCATGCCATATGATCTGCGCAGCGGGCACATTTGATTGGCATGTTCATAAATAATAGAGTTCCTTGTGAATACTGTTCTAACATTTTATCTTCATTTCCGCGTTCAACCAAACACCAGATACAGCACCCGTCGGTCCTCAAACCAAAATATTTGTTCAACCAAAGTCATGCGCCAACCTCTCTCTGTTTGAACGAAAGCTATTATCACTGTTCTTGTCCTCTGTTGACACCAGACCGCAAAATCCGCTTTGGAAAGGAAAATTTCAATTACAGCCAATTTGAGTGCCCAGCCCGGGCGGGACACACAAAGACATGCGGGTCTG
>JASAMV010006292.1:0-15689 GCA_030248065.1 Rhynchonema sp. JSB1_4
AGCAGGGTTGAAAAAAAAAATTTTTTTATTAACGAGCTTTTTTTTAAAAAAAAAAATTTTTTTTTTGATTTTTTTTTGACGAAAAATTTTTTTATTAGAAAAAGTGTTGCAAACGACGTTTCAGGATAAATGAAATCGATACAACATATTTTTCAAAAATTGAAAAATTTTCGCCCGCGACCGAACTTGTGTGGTGACACCCGGTAGTATTGTGCAGATTCCATGGTCTCCGACCAGTCTGAGGTTGATGTTCACTAACGATGTTACTCTGATGTATTGTAGCATGCCGTACAACGTATTTTAATGCATCTAATGCCGTATATCTGATATACGACCATCAAAATATCGATTACAGCCCAAATCTTGCGCGTCAGATCGACTTTGCCGCCCGGTTTTGCACCAGACCTGCATATATATATGTGTAGTAGCATGTAGTAGCACATTATCGGTGCCACATCACTATAAAAGACCAGCCCCGCGCATCCCTGTACGGATTTGGGGACAATACAGGGCGCCGCAGGCGCGATTTTGGAAAAATTGTCTCGTCCACAGAAAAAAGTGCCAATTTTTTGCCTCGAAAAAGGCCATTTTTGGACATTTTAGCCCATTTTGGGCAACTTTTTTTTATTAAAAAAAAGCAAAATCTGAGTTTCAAAAAAAATTTTTTTTTTTTAAAAAAAATTTTTTTAATTGACCACTTTTTTTTAACCCTGAAGAGCAGTGTTTTGTCACTTAGTAGGAGACGCATTGACACGATGAAAAAACAAATTGTGCAAACATGCAGTTTTTTACGAGGTAAGAAGCAAACATGCACATAAAAAAGAGAAAAAACCCGACGAACAAACGGGTTGTTTGCAAGTTGTTGTGGCCTCGTAAACGGTTTGTTTCGACAGGTCACTGCCACTGATAAAAAGAGGCCCATTATGGGTCATTAAAGCTCTTTTATCGCCTAAGAAAAGTTTAGCAGGTCCCACTTTATGACGAAGCGCGTCTGCTTAGAAAACGCAGTCATCGCAACCGTATCTTGAACATCATGAAAAGAAAGTTTCATTGGCAAATAATTACCCGACTAAAGTACTGCTCTTATTACATGCGGTATGGTATTCGTTGCCACGTAATATGCAAATGCATTGCCAAACAACAGAACAGTTTCCGGACTCGAGTACAACAATGGCAACTCGACCCAGTGGTGTGAGACGTGAGTCGACATCGCATGTATAGGCTATGTATAATATTTGGTCCCGAACTGTTGTAATGCTCACATGATTGCAAAACGTGCTCAGGGACATTGCGTATGGACACGTGCAACAAAAATGAAAACTGATTTCAGCCATTTTCGGCAGCTCGGCGAATGCTGTGGGCTTGCCATTGGCGCTGGACCGGTGCAGTACATTCCGGCCCCATTCACACTGCAAGCGGATTAGCGGGTTAGGGCGCGTATAGATTGAACTGGAAATATTTCTGGAGCAGCAATTTTTATTCTACGTCCGAAAGCCAGAAATATCTCCAGCTCAATCTATACGCAAAACTGGAGATATTTCTGGAGCCATGTTTTTTATTCTATGTCACAGGTCCAGAAATATTTCCAGCTCAATCTATACGCAAAACTGGAAATATTTATGGAGCTGTTCGTAACATTTATGTGTCCAAGTTATTCAAGAAAAAACGTGGTGTGAGGGCATGCAACATTTTCTTTGATTACAGGGTGTGCCAAACATGAATTACTGTTTGTGCAGCAACAGTTTGATGGTGATAAAACGCAAAGTACACCCAACATTAGCTTTAGATTTCTTAAAGTTCTACTTGCCAAGCTACAGTATATTCGCTATTTTGTAAACATGCTTTCACATGCCCGAGATTTCTAAACGATGCCCCTAATTTGGCGCGTTATCAGAATTGAGCTTCCGACCTCGGTATGCACTTTATTTTGTTTTTGTGGTATGCAACGATCTCGTTGTTAGAATTTTCATTGTGGCACTTTGTGCACATTTAAAAACCATTAGTTCAGTACAGGGTGCTCAACTGAAATTTTCAGGTGTAAATTTTTCTTTAAAAAACGCGTTCTCGGGCATGTGAAAACATGTTTGCAAAATAGTAAGTTTAGCTTGGCAAACTTTAAAAAATCCAAAGCTGATGTTGGGTGTACTTTGCGTTTTATCACCATCAAACTGTTGCTGCACAAACAATAATTCATGTTTGGCACACCCTGTAATCAAAGAAAATGTTGCATGCACTCACACCACGTTTCTTCTTGAATAACTTGGACACATAAATCTTACGAACTGCTCCAGAAATTTTTCCAGTTTTGCGTATAGATTGAGCTGGAAATATTTCTGGACCTGTGACATAGAATAAAAAACATGGCTCCAGAAATATCTCCAGTTTTGCGTATAGATTGAGCTGGATATATTTCTGGCTTTCGGACATAGAATAAAAAATTGTTGCTCCAGAAATATTTCCAGTTTAATCTATACGCGCCCCTAGCGGATTAGCGGGTCAGCTGATTTTCACACCCGCTAACCTGGTAATCCGCTAAAGGCGTGCGCTTCACAATGCAAAGCGGATTAGCGAGTTAGCGGATTAGCACGCTAATCCGCTTTTTGCGATTAGAACCGGCTCTATTTTTTTGCGGATTAGGGCGGTAGGCGCGTCTTCAGAAAAGTTTACTTTGCTTTGAAAATGGTACTGGAGTATAAAATAAGTTTGCACATGTGTAATTCAACATGCTGCGTTCATTGGAAGTATTTTTATTCAATTTTGCTGCTTGGTAAACAGCTCTTTTTAACATCCATCTGACCATTAATGTGTTCAAGATTATCTTTTGAAGAAAACTGTTCCGAAATCAAAAAATTGAGTGGAATGAATGGTGATTATTTTCGTAAATGAAAAAGTCAAACAGCGCGCATTGTGAAGACAAACGCGTTTTGCGGATTAGCGGGCGCACATGAGCGGACCCGCTAATCCGCTTCTCCAAATTTCCATTGTGAATGCAAACGCGTGCGTGGAAAGCAGGCCCGCTAACCCGCTAACACGCTAACACGCTAGTCCGCTGCATTGTGAATTCGGCCTAACTGCTGGAAGATAAAAACAACGCTTTGCTTCTGGAACGTAGAATTCCTGCACAGCTAGCCATAAATAGTACCACATTAAATCGAGAGAATTTTTTTACTTTTTTCAATTAGTCTTGGTCACATCTTTCGATATTGTGCATTATGGTCATCAGAACGATCATGATTTAATCAGATAAATAGCATTAGCGCGCATGCACTTTGGCTGAATAATCGGTCAATTACTAGGTCTCGTTTTCAAAGAAAGAAGAATTCGGTATTATTCGCTCTAAATCGGTCAATTGTTACTGTCACATTTCAAATATTTGTTCTTTTGCAATCACAGGCCTTTGGAAGAAACCTCAAATTTTTCTAATGCTGATAATTCGGTTACATTAGAACTTACTGCTTAAATTGACTTTGATAAATTGAAGAGAGAAAATTCGATCTACATGATTACAATATTCATTAAATTTCGTTTCACACAAATAATAAGAGATATTTTTCCGTTCCGTTTACAAGAGAGAATATTAATGTCTTTAATTACTGGATAAAGTCACGTGTTGGTCGGCAAAGGACCATTAACCAGGCAGCTCAGGAAGAATCTAAATGAAAGTATGCCTTCTGCGCTGGTCAACAGCCCTTACTCAAAGAGAAAATCAAGCAACAATATTATTAACAATATTCGGAAAATTTCTGCTTCAAAGATGACTTTGTTTGGTTGAATGTCTACTTTGACTTGAAGAGCACAATGATGGTGAGTCCAATGGAGAAGAGACAGACCAGGACAATGCAGACCACAACGAACGTCACCGGGAATGGGTATCTGCTCGCGTCGAAACCCGTGTTGTTGTCACCATCTGGATGTTTGTCTCCCCCTCCTCCGTTTCTGCCCGTTGTGGTGGTCGTCGTTGATGTGGTTGTCGTGGTGATCTCTGCAAATCAGAGATCTTTGGTTTCCCTCGGTGCAGTGTCACGTTGCCAAGTGGGAAATATTCTTGTGCAGACCTCCTGGTGGGTATTGACAGATGAATTCATGTTGATTGCGGCAAAGAAAGTCTGCTAGACCGCTGCCATCTTTGCAAATGAACGTCGCGCAGAATGAAGCTTGTCTCTCGCCACCAAAATGATTCGCCCACGAATCAACATTCACTGGTGACTGGTCTTCCAACCAGACGAAACTGTTCTTTTTCTTGGCTGGGTCACCAGTAACGTTGGGTCGCACATCTTCCGGAACGTGCGCTCCCGTCCAGTACTGGTTCGAACTCACGTCGCAACTCCAGTCAATCGTGGTCTGAAATTGCACGAGCACGTGGCAAATGGATGGTTTGCTTTGTAGCGGCAGTCGATGTTATACTGAGAACGGGAACGCTCGCAAAAATGAATGCCTTTTGTGCACAAACAAACAGGAAACGAAAGCGCACGTAACACGAAAAGGCTGAAATTACGAAATTGTGGGTTCCTTAGTTGGGTGCAGGGTTGAAAAAATTTTTTTTAATTAACGAGCTTTTTTTTAAAAAAAATTTTTTTGACGAAAATTTTTTTTTAGGAGAAGTGTTGCAAACGACGTTTCAGGATAAATGAAATCGATACAACAAATTGAAAAATTTTCGCCTGAGACCCAACTTTTGTGGTGACACCCGGTAGTATTGTGTAGATTCTATGGTCTCCGACCAGTCTGAGGTTGATGTTCACTAACGATGTTACTCTAATGTATTGTAACATGTATTGTAGCATGCCGTACAACGTATTTTAATGCATCTAATGCCGTATCGGAGCTAGCATGGTAATGCTAAGCGACATATGGTTGATTCCTTATATTGCGTGAGTTGAAAAATTTAAACTCACGCCATTTTCACAAGACTTAACTTGAGAAGCCCAAACTTGCACACAACTTGTACGGCGTGGACTTCTAGGTCCACACAAAATTTCATTCCGCTGCGTGCCCACTCGCGCGATCGCGGGCAAGATACAGTTGAAATTTTTGTAAAAACGTTCTTTCCCTTTTTTTTTTCCACAAAAAACTAGTCAGGGCCCAGACGTTACTGAACACCAGAAATGTTAATATCGCATATAGGGTTTTCGCACACGAGAAACACGATGGTGCTATCGCTGACTTCGTAACTCCACGACTGAGACCGGTTCCAGACCATGACCACGACTTTTTGTATGTAAAGTGTGCTTCCCGAAGTAAAATTTCGCCGAAAAGTTGGGTTACCAGAACTATTAAAGTTGTTTATGTGGTTTTCGCACTCGAGAAACACGGTGGTGCTATCGCTGAGTTCGTAACTTTTAGTATGAACGGTTCCAGACCATGACTTTTTGTACAGAAAGTATGGTTCTAAAGCCAAAATCAGCGGTTATATGTGTTTTTAATCGTTGTTACGTCAAACATATATTAATTCCAATTGGTTAAATGTTTTTCAGCTCAAAAAGAGCCATAATGGACGCTCAGACACACACAACAATGCATTAGTGCACGCTGCGTAGTTGCCTGATTCATAAAGCGCACAATGTATTACCCACAACACACAGCCAGCCAGCCAGCACACACACACAGGCAGGCAGCCAGCACACACACACACAGGCAGCCAGCACAACAGGCAATGCAGCAATGCACGCGTAGTTACATATGTAGTAAAGCTTGTGAAGGAGATTGGCGAAGCGATGTCCGAGCGGTATAACGCGCAGCACTGAAGATGAAAGGCCGCGGGTTCAAACATTCACGCGCGCAGCTAACTTTGTTTTATCTTACTAACTTTTAATGAATTCTGGGTAACATTTTTCAGTTTTTTTCGTGTTTTTATTTGAGATTAATTATTAAGCACAGGTGCGGTTCGCAGTTTATGCGCTGTGATGTCATTCATGATAAAATACCCACAAGATATCAACTTGTTAATTAAAATTGCTGTTGCTCTCTAACACTCGAAGCTTTTTCCGCATGTATAATTTGACTTTCGTGGGAAAGTTAAATAGTAGTTTTTACGTAACATTGAATCCAAGATCAGATGCAGCGGCCAACACCAAAGCAATCTGGAGACTGATGTTTGACACTTATTTCGTTGCTGAAGCTGAAGGGACAGGTTGCATGGAAGTTCATTGCACAGCTTTGCTTGGTACTAAACCAACAAGTGCCATTCTCTGAGACGATGCGCAATCAGTGCGCTATAAATGATGGTACCTAGGGTGTCAAATACATACCTGGCGGTAAATTAAAAAAAATAAATAACTTGACAAGTTACCATGTTCCTCAAAAGCATGGACATGCGCGTGGGGGTGGGGCACTGCGTTGGTTTTGTTTCAGTGGTGGGTGAAGACGCAGACACAAGCGTGTCTCCATTGTTAGAACCCCATAGGGTGATATTTTTGAAACGGTGTAAAGGTCAGTTGGGTGTAAGGGTCGGTGGAAAGCTCGGTGTGAAAAAGTTCAGTGTAAGCTTCAAACAGTGCACGCTGAGCCAGCAGCAGACGCGCGTTTCTAAACGAAAGGTTAACTTTGACAGTCTGCTGTGCAAGTGTAAATCGTCTGTTTGCAATATTGTTTGTTTAGGCTGGTTGCACAAGCGTTTTTAAACGATATTTATAAATTTCGTGACCTTTTATGGAGCCGTTTTGAATTCGTGCTGCGATCAGTTAGCGGCATCAATTTTTTTGGTACCGCCGTCAGTGAATGTTCAATTTCTCAATAGCCTCACTGCGGAATGTCAGGCAACTTAAAAATATTCCTTTAAAACGTTTCTGCAACCAGCTTAAATGAACTAGATTGCAAACAAACGATCTACATTAGCACAGCAGACTGTCAAAGTTGACCATTCGTTTAGAAACGCGCGTCTGCTGCTTGCTCAGCGTGCAATGTTTCAAGCTTACGCCGAGCTTACACTGAACTTTCTCACACCGAGCTTTCGACCGACCTTTACACCCAACTGACCTTTACACCGTTTCAAAAATATCACCCATAGTGAAATCGAAACACAAAATTGGCCTTATGTCACGATAACCACCGACTCATATATCCTGCCAAAAAGTACAGCATCCTTAAACTAACCCCCACACCTCATTGCGCTCATGTGCGTTGATTACTTGAGAAAAGTCTGATGGTCGACATTTTCTTAGTTAGAACCATTGCTTGCCGGAACTGAAAACTTTCTGTGGCTGATTTATCCCGGGTTCTCTGTTTGGCGCTTGCGCGATATAAAAGAACGACACAAGAAAGAAAAATGCCCCAAGGGGCATAAAAGAAATATGGTTCCCTGGCTGACTGGCATAAAAGAACGATACTAGCTTGCACCACTTTGCTGATGTTTCGTTAGGCACTGGAATAAACGTAAGTGTGTTCTGAGCTGTTTGATACCGAAACAGTAGACATTGAACCATATTCCCGGCGCGAACTCTTTTGAATCAACACCCAGCCGATATCGAAACTTTCGTGCAAACCCACATATTTAGGCAACTGTTTCTTCTTTTCAACCTCACGACGGTAACTGTGCAGTCTTCGGCTGCGCACGATGGTTCAACAAGGAGAGAAATAAAGAGAATATTGCAATCTTTCAATATCTCCGTGCCCTGTGTCTCTGGTGGCAAGACAGCACGCGCCGGGAATATGGTTCAATGTCTACTGTTTCGGTATCAAACAGCTCAGAACACACTTACGTTTATTCCAGTGCCTAACGAAACATCAGCAAAGTGGTGCAAGCTAGTATCGTTCTTTTATGCCAGTCAGCCAGGGAACCATATTTCTTTTATGCCCCTTGGGGCATTTTTCTTTCTTGTATGTGATATACCATATACGACCATCAAAGTATCGGTTACAGCCCAAATCTTGCGTGTCAGATCGACTTGGCGCGCCCGGTTTTGCACCAGACCTATGTATGTACATGTGTAGTAGCATGCAGTACTACATTATCGGTGCCACATCAATATAAAAGACCAGCCCCGCGCATCTCTGTACAAATTTGGGGACAATACAGGGCGCCGCAGGCGCGATTTTGGAAAATTGTCCCGTCCTCAGAAAAAAGTGCCAATTTTTTGCCTCAAAAAGGCCATTTTTGGACATTTCAGCCCATTTTGGGCAACTATTTTTTATTAAAAAAAAGCAAAATCTGAGTTTCAAAAATTTTTTTTTAATTAAGAGCGTGGGGTGGTAAGAATCGCAAAGTACGGTTCACAAAACTGAAATTTTGGATATGGTTTTTTTGAGTGTAAATCAATGCCGCAACATATTTAGGAATGCTCTCCAAGTTTGGCGTTCCAAATGTAGCTATACTTTCAGTAATTTCAATTTAAAGGTGCTCGGTTTGCATTTTTTGGGAAATTTTAAAAATGAAAAATGATGAAAAAATAAATGTCAATCCAATTGGATCTCAGCCGATAAACGACATTGGGCGCTGAAATTTGCACACATATAGCAGTTTTTTGTCCGCTTTTCAGCTGCGTAAAAATAGTTGCACGATATTGGATGTTTTCTCTTCCATTGCATTTTTTTTAAAAAATGTCAAAAAAACGAGTGCATCTCAGAAACACCCAATTTTAAAAAAGTCCTCACCGACGAATTCTTTCTATTGGGCCTCAAAATGTGCGCCATAAAATTCTGGTATTGGCGTATGAATGTGGTTTGTGACAAATTTGAATATTGTCGGCAATTTATGTTAGTATGAAGCAAAAAAATTCGTCGTTTTATTTTCTTTCTTGTTTTGTCGTGGTGCGCAGTTCAATTGAATGACGGAATATGTAAAAATTGATGCATGTGTTTCCCAAATATGAGTTCTGATGTGCATGCTGCTGAAACCTCCATACAGTATGCGTTTCTTAACTAAATACCACGAGAGTGCTTTCAATTTATGTGCTTTTCAAGGCAACCGTTTGTTCGTAAAATGCAGCAAATCTGTGAATGGCTATTCGTTTGTTTCAACTCCTGCTTATTTCTAAGTGTTTTTGCATTGCATCAAGTTACGAAATAATAAGTAATAATGGTAAAACGATCACCCAAAACCCGCGACGCAAAAAAAAGACACGCTACAGGGTTTGAACCTGTGCGACAGACACACGCACACATCTTCAGTGCTGCGCCTAACCGATTGCGCCATGCGATCCAGCCGCTGGCTTGCCTTAATGTGTTACATAAATGTAACTGCGCGTGCGCATGTGTGTTCTGCCGTTTACATAAACCGTGTTGTGTTGCAGCTATAATGTGTGTGTTGACTGCTTGTGTGTTGTTGTCGTTGTTTGTTGCTCACCTCGTGTGATGTATCAAGTGACAGGTTACAGCGAAGTTTTGCCAATAACGGCCGGTGCCAAATAGCTTGCATTTCTGAACTTGTATCCATTTTGATAGGTTGTCATGTGTCATGAACAAGCTGTTTACTTTCAGACTACGTTGACAAGCATCTTGTTGCCGTTCGTGACACCCACATCGGTCGTTTCTCCAATGTGAATCCGTGCAAAGAAAAAGACAAAAAAGTGAGAAAAAACAAAAAATGTTCTTTATACAAGCTTTTTAGGAGATATTCAAATTTGTCACAAACCAGATTTATAAACCAATATCAGAATTTTATGGCGCACATTTTGAGACCAAATAGAAAGAATTCGTCGGTGAGGACTTTTTTAAAATTGGTTGTTTTTGATATGCACTAAATTTCAGAGCTGATTTTTGAAAAATTCAACGGAAGAGAAAATGCAGCGAATTTTTGCATATATTTTTACATGGTTGAAAAGTAGATAAAAAATTGACTGTTATGTGTTATTTTCATTAAATAGCATCCGATCTAAAACAAACGACAGCCTCATCAACATAAACTTGGTACATTTTTGGAATTTCAGGAAATCTTCGACCTGCCCACTAAAATGCGCCCATAACTATTTAATGCTTCGGAGTTTGGAACCAAAATTTTGTATGTGTCTTAGTAAATGTAGTAGTCAACCTTTTGTGCAATATGAGCGAAATCCATTTTTTTCGATTTGTGAACCCTATTCCATTGACACTTATCTGTTACTATTCCCCCGCGCTCTTAATCACTTTTTTTTAAACACCCCTGGTTATGTTGTGTATCAGTAGGTTCAAAGTGTGAGAAAATTTGGTTTAATTCGGCACGCAGTGCAGCAGGCTCGTTTCCTCAAACGTTAACTCTGACAGTTTGTTGTACGCATGATTATGTTTGTAACCGTGCTAATTTCAAGTTGGCAGCCAAGCGTGACCTGATTTTGTCAGCTTTTGGCAAGTTACTTGACGTTTCGTTGAATTGCCGCCGATAAATGAGGATTCGCGGACGGTGATTCAAAAATCGTAAGCCATAAGATGTCACAAAATTTTGCTTTGGAAATGTAATTTTGGAAATCGCGCGTACTGCACAACGTATGTACATATGTACATGTATACAATGCTCACACCGAGCGTTCGACAAAAGGTGGAATTACATATGCCTGTTCATTCTGGGCTTGTGGAATGTAGACAAATTTTTGTTGGAATGATATTTTGTGATAGCGTTGGAGCACAAATTTCAGCCAGCATGAAAGTTGTTTATTTGATGCAGGAGAACAACTTTCACGCTGGTCGAAATTAGTGGGCCAATGCTGTCACAAATGATTAAAGCAAGAAGTTGTCCTCCTTGTCTATTGGTCGCACAATGACTATATGAGAATTCATCCCCATATTTTTCCTACATCGGCAAGGAGGGTTTCTGGCGATCTTTTTAAAATTGAATCAGGTTTTGACAAGGAGTTATTTTCTCTTTCTTTTCCCGCTTTATTTATCGGGAGTGATCAACGTGTGTGTGCTGTAATCGATTTCACACACAAAGCGTGTAATACGTGGCTACAGTCACCCGAGCCCGAACCATTTCGGTTGCGTAGAATTCCGGGTGAAACTTCTGCACACGTGTGTTTCTCATTCTTCTCACTGATAAGCACGCAAAGTTCTTGTCAAAACCTGGTCCAATTTGAAAAAAATGCCAAATATCCGCCTTTTCAATGCAGGAAAATTAGGGGGATGGATTCTCATATGGTCATTGTGCGACCAATACACAAACCCAAAATGGCCGGCAGACGGGCAATTGAGCAAAGCACATTTGAGCAAGACCAGTGCGAGCATGTGAAAAAGAGCAGAGTCCAAAAGAGCAGAACCTAAAAACGAACCTAAGCCTAAGCCTAAGCCCAGACACAAAACTAATCTTAAGTGTAAGCCTAAGCCTAAGCCTGATACCAAAAGCAGCCTAAGCCTAAGCCGTTGGAACAAAATAAGTGCTTTGCTTTTTTGACCCTGCTCGTTTTCACTTGCTCAAGGTGGTCTAGCTCAAATGTGCTTTGCTCAATTGCCCGGCCACCAAACGGACAAAACAACTACCTCCACCATAAGCTTGCTTGCGCCCAACTCCCAATTCCATGGTTTCGAAAATTCAACCCGTACTGTTCAAAAAAATTTCGTTGAAGGTAGCACACCTTGTTGGTGTTGAGCTGCTTCAGGATGATCTGGAAATCGTCGTTTGATTTGACAGTGGCCAGTACCCCACCAGCAAAGTGTTGTTCGCAGATAGGCTTGGCTTCATCCCAGGTTTTTTCGTCGGCGAAAACGGCATAACACGTGCCTTTGCTGTAAATTGGACCGGCAGCAGGCTGCAGGGAGGCTTCGTTGTTTTCAACTTGATCAACGATTTTCATGTCGCACACTTGTTGTTCTTCATCTGGATTCTCCGGCGGTCGCGCTTGAATAATCTTGACGCAGCTGATCATTGTGAACATCAGCAATGCGAGAAGGGATAGTCGGGTGCTTGGAGTCATGTTGATTGGCAAGGTTCGGGTGTTGGAATGTTAGGCGAAAGTCGATGGATTCGGTAATCGGTTCAAATTCAAATTAATGACATAACGTTCGCCGGTGCTTTTTATTCAGTTAAAGCGGAGGTCCAGGCAGTGGGGCACTGCGCCGAACCTGTTCAACTTTTCACAGGTTATAGTCGACATAAATCCGAATACAATTCCATTTACAGAACTTTGATTGAAGCAGTATCGACCGAGAACAGCGTTGTCAAATGTGCCAACTCGGGAACAAAATAAATTCCGGACCAGCTGCCCAAAAATGACATTTATAGCGTGTGAAGATACGTCACCAATCTCTTTTTATTCGCTGGGTTACGGTAGTTTCAGAACTGCACTGAGTAAAAAAATGTTTCACACGTGCCAACTCACCACCAGTAGATAAGCGCACCAACATTTGGGGAACAAAACGCTTGATGACCACGCTGGTTTGGGCTGTGCCACCGTAACCCAGCGAATAAAAAGAGATTGGCGATCTATCTTCACACGTTATGAATGTCGTTTTTGGGCAGCTGGTCCGGAATATTTTATACTCCTGGGTTAGTACCTTTGACGATATCGTTCTCGGTCGATACTGAGGCTACCGATTTCATATAACTGCATTATATTCACATGAATTGCGACAAACGGATCTAAAGTTTTCAGCAAGTTTGGTGACCGGACCTAACTGCCTGGACCCCCGCTTTAAAGCTGGGCCGTAATGCGAAAATTTATTTTTTTTATTTTCAGCTCAGCGAGATTACCGTAAAGGGTATCGTCAAAGAACTGCAATGAAAGACACTTGATTGAGGAAGAAAGAACTTTTTTCTCATTTTTACTTGTTTTGATCAGATAACTTGCAGTAATTCCCAACATTACTGATTCTGTGTGGACTCGTTACGGACCAATTGAATGAACATCACCCAGTACATCACGTACATCGGTATTGCAATTAATAGGCAAATTACGGTCAGTGTGATCCAAGGCCATATTAGGGATGCAATGCTTTCGGTGTCTTTGTTGTTCTTTTCATCTTGATTCCTCGTGTCATGAGCGGTACTCGATTGAATTGTGTCGGTTGTGGTCGTCGTTATGGTGATCTCTAAAGCGAAAAAGAAACTACTTGGCTCCTTGTAAGCCGTATGCGCTTGTGTTGGCGTGTTCATGTTGGCCTTTTCACAACTGCAAATTTTAGAACTCATTGTCCTCCGTGCTAAATCCACCAACAATTAAAAGTTTTTTAAGCATATCTGCTAGCCGGGTCCGATTACGCCCTCCTCCTCCCTGTTTTGGACTGAATGAAACCTCGTCTCAAAGCGTTTGTTCCTGTGTACAGACGTGCAACAAACAAAGGTCCCGGAGTTTTCAACTCAGAGCCCCAGAACTGAGCCCTCGGGAGCTCTAACTGGAATATTTTCCACTTAAAGCCTCGGGGCTCTAATTGGATTGATTTTTCTCTATCTTCCAGTTCTCGTCCAACAGTCAAGTTGCCAAAAAATTTCAAATTTGTTGTGTATGATGGATCAAAATATCGCACTTTTCTGTTGTTTTACCACGTTTAGATAAATATACTAATAATCAGGTGGACATATGGCACCAAGACGTCAAAATGCTGCCACAAAGTCTTCCTATTAACAATGATAGAACCCCCAGGGCTTTAAGAGGAAAATTCTGGTTGATGTTTTGCAGATATCCCCACAACCCTGCCACTCAAGGTGACCACAACCACGAGCGGAAACAAACAGCTGGATGGTGACGACGACACGGGTTTCGACGCAACCAGCTAGCCATTCCCGGTGACATTCGTTGTGATCTGCATTGTCATGGCCCGCTTGTTCCGTTTTACAAGTGAAGGTTGCTGTCTACAACTACGATATGAGGTCACGTGTTGGTCGCTTATGGCCCGTCAACCAGCTCAAGAAGCCTGGATAAACGGATCTTTGTTCGGGGTGAGTAGACCTTACTCAAAGGAAAATCAGGCCACAATGTTGCTAAGGGCGCCCTTAGTCATAATGGAAAATGGAAATGAAAAAATATTCTATGTCCAAGTTTTCCATTTCCATTTCCCAAGGCATGCTGGAAAATGGAAATGAAATAAAACATTTTCTGCAGCAGTCATGCTTTGACATGTGACAAAAACATTTTCTGTTCCGCTCAATTCTCGGCCGCTGATTGGTCAGATTTTACACAGAAAATCATGTTGTTGTGTGTCTTTGAGAGACGAACAGCACCAAATCACAATACACAGAATATATTGCCGAATTTTCGACACTCAATAGTGTCCTCGTCAGGGCTAAAATCAACAAAAAGAGAGATAGGAACCGGTTGTCACAAGAATATCATTTCAGAAAACGCAAACAAGGAGCAAAACAGTCAGATAAACAAGTGGCATTTTGATACAGATATTGACTATTGTTGGGTTTCAGTGCTCTGTTGATGTATGGATTGCGAGCGAGAATAAAGGCCGACTCCATAACACGCAATTGTTTTTCTGTGTTACAGTGGTCCAGCACCTTTACGTGTTGCACTGTACATTGATGTGTGCGCATATGAATGGTCATGCCTGAGGCATTGTTGTTTTGCTTGGTGGTGCCACTGATGTGTTCTTGCACGCGCTGTTTTAGGGTTCGTGTGGTGGAGCCGATGTATGTGTAGCCTTGTGGACATGAACACGTTAATTCATACACGCAATTGCGTTGGTCTGTGACTTGGGTGTTGGTGTTACGTTTGTAATAGAGGAGCCCCCGCAGCGTTTGTTGCTTGCTGAATACCAGTTGAGTGTCGTGGTGTGTGCGCATGTACCTTTTGAGTTGATGTGAGATGTTCCCGTCAAATAGTATTGACATTCGGTTTGTGCATTTGATGGCCTGATTGCCAGGGCGAGTTAATTGTTGTGTGATGAACTGGTGACCGTAGCCGTTGCGTTTGAGTTGCGAAATGATGTAGTCATGTTCAGCGCGTAATGTTTCAGGATCGATGCAGTAGCGATCTGCGCGATTCCTGAGACAGCTGATAAGAGCACGTTTGGTGCTCATGTCCACAAACGACGAAGCTGGCAACGTTCGGCCGGAATTGTTTGCTTTGCGGAAGACTGATGTTTCAATGTGGGTGTTGCATTGCGTAATGTTTATGTCAAGAAAGCTGAGCTGACCGTTGACAGTGTGTTCAGTTGTGAACTGAATGGTCTGGAAAATGTTGTTGGCTTTGTCAACGAACGGTTGTATATCCTCAACACATTTGAAAATAACAATCGTATCATCGACGAAACGACCGTAGAGGATGGGTTGAGAGATGTTAGGGTCAGAGAGAAGCGTTTCTTCGAGGGCGAACATGTAGAGATCACTGACCGCACAACTCAAAGGGTGACCCATCGGGCAGCCAGAATGTTGACGGTAGATGACGTCGTTGAACTGTAGAAATGCGGTGTCGAAAACGATGCGAAATAGCTCAACGATGTCAGCGATCGAAAGAGAGCTGAGCAGGGGGGTGAGAGCTCGTTTCGTGTCCTCACCCCCGCCGTCCAACAAATCCCCCATCGTATCATCAACTTCACAGACCTCGTTTCTCAACTGCGATCCCTTCCCCTCACCCCCACCACCCAAATCATCTCAATGGATGTCAAAGCCCTCTATGACAGCGTTAATACGTCCCACTTCATCCAAATCCTCCCTGACATCCTCACTCGCACCGAACACCAGTGGCGTCCTCTCACCCCCCTGCTCAGCTCTCTTTCGATCGCTGACATCGTTGAGCTATTTCGCATCGTTTTCGACACCGCATTTCTACAGTTCAACGACGTCATCTACCGTCAACATTCTGGCTGCCCAATGGGTCACCCTTTGAGTTGTGCGGTCAGTGATC
>JASAMV010006293.1:0-45834 GCA_030248065.1 Rhynchonema sp. JSB1_4
GCTGCGGCAGCATCCTCAATCAATGAGAATGCTGCTGCAGCAAAACATTTCGCTGCCAGTTACTATACTTGACTGAGGATGCTGCTGCAGCAAAACATTTCGCTGCCAGTTACTATACTTGACTGGGGATATTACAGCAGCATTACAGCAGCAAAACATACTTTCTGTGCCAGGTACTATACTTGACTGGGGATATTACAGCAGCATTACAGCAGCAAAACATACTTTCTGTGCCGGGTGCTATATGACCATTCGATTCCGTGGTCGACTATACTACCATTCGATGAAGTGACCCTAGAAGGGCACAAAAACGACACAACACAACGCGACAGCGCCCCCACACCACACAGACACGCACCCCCCCACACCGAAAAAAAACTCCCCCCCGCCGCCAACAACAATTCCGCCCCCAGAAAGCGATTCCCCCCCGCCCCGGGCCTTGGGGGGGGCCAGGAAAAGAAACTGTTCGCTGCCGGTTGCTATATTTGACTGGGAAAGTTGCATGAGCAAAACGCATTGCTGCCGGCTATTATATTTGACTCAGGATGCTGTAGCAGCAAAACGTTTCGCTGCTGGTAACTACATTTGACTGGGGCTTTTGCAAGCAGCAAAACGGTTTGCTGCCGGTTACTATATTTGACTGGGAATGATAAAGAAGCAAAACGGTTCGTTGCCGGCTACTACAGGAGCAGGGCTCTTGGCTGTTGGCTAGTTTTATAGACGTGAAGCGAAGCGTGACATAGACGTTATATCGTGTGTGTTTTGCCATAAATTTTTTATCACTGAGGCTTTTACCACAAATTGGTCACTAGCAGAATTGATTATTTCATTCGTTTTTTTAATAAAGCCTGCAAATTAGACGACCGCAAATATTGGGCAAAATTCAGCAAAATAAAGAAATAATTTCAGCGATCACAGTGAAATATAGTAGTCGGCCTATTTTGATCTGTGGGCCTTGGAGCGATTTGGGCATTCGATGACGTGACCTAAGAAGGGCGCTCGAAGGCGATGCAACGTATCGTCTGACCGCGCCGACAACACACAGGTGCAATTACCTAGGTATATCATGTACAACTGTAGTGACAGCAGTTTGGGCATTCGACGATGTGACCCAAGAAGGGCGCCCGAAGGCGATGCAACGCATCGCCTGAGTGCGCCGACAACACTCAGATGCAGTTACCTCCATAGCAGCAAAACGGTTCGCTGCCGGCTACTACATTTGATGCTGGAGCAGCAAAGCGTTTAGCTGCCGGCCCTATATTTGGCTGGAGATACCAAACCAGCAAAACATTTCGCTGCCAGTCACTATACTTGACTGAGGATGCTGCTGCAGCAAAACATTTCGCTGCCAGTCACTATACTTGACTGAGGATGCTGCTGCAGCAAAACGTTTCGCTGCTGGTGACAATATTTGACTGAGGCTTTTGCAGGAGCAAAACATTTCGCTGCCGGCTACTATATTTAACTGCTGATACCACAGCAGCAAAACGGTTTGCTGCCGGTTACTATATTTGAGTGGGAATGTTGCAGAAGCAAAAGGGTTTGTTGCCGGCTACTACAGCAGCAGGGCTCTTGGCTGTTGGCTAGTTTTATAGACGTCAAGGGAGGCGTGACATAGACGTTATATCGTGTGTGTTTTGCCATAAATTTTTTTATCACTGAGGCTTTTACCACAAATTCGTCACTGGCAGAATTGATTATTTTATTCGTTTTTAATCAAACCTGCAAATTAGACGACCGCAAATATTAGGCAAAATTCAGCAAAAATAGGAAATAATTTCAGCGATCACAGTGAAATATAGTAGTCGGCCTATGCCGTTAAAAGGGTAAAAACTAGGATCAAAGTGCCAAGGCAGTGTCGTACTTTGAGATGGCCTTCAAGTTTCGATGCTATAATGGGAGAAAACAAGCATTTACCTCTTTCTTTGATGCTACAAATGGGCAAAACAAGGCTGGACGGACGTCCAGCAGTGCTGTCAAAGTACTGGGCGCCCCGGCGCGGCGGGCTAGCCAACACATACCTGAAACCATTGCAGAAACCACTGTATGAAACTGAAAAAATCTGAGTCCAAGGGAAGCCAAGTGGTGTCTCAGTCCAAATGAAACGACACTAGGTGTGACCCTATCGAGGCTGAGCTGAGTCTGGTGGAAATAAAATTGCGTTTGCGTCGAAGGCGAAACAACATTTAGCTTGAACGTGTCGAAATTGAGCTTGCCTGTGTTTAAACAAAGTGAAACTCAGTCCAGAAACAAACGAACCTGAGTCTGCCAAAATGGGACAGAGGGACAAAACTGCGCATGAGTCCATACTGAGGTTGAACTTGAGCCCGAAGAAAACAAACCCAGTCCAACAAACACGAAATTTTCGTTTGGACACCAGATTCAGTTTTTTTTTGAAACTGAGCCAGGGTCAAAACTAAACGTAACTGAGTCGAAATAAAACACATTGGGTCCATATGAAACGAAACCGTTGTATTTGAGTCCGTACGAAACGAAACTGAGTTTGATTCCAAGCAACGGACACATTGAGCGAACAATCAGTTTCATACAGTGGTTTCTGCAATGGTTTCAGGTATGTGTTGGCTAGCCCGCCGCGCCGGGGCGCCCAGTACTTTGACAGCACTGCTGGACGTCCGTCCAGCCTTGTTTTGCCCATTTGTAGCATCAAAGAAAGAGGTAAATGCTTGTTTTCTCCCATTATAGCATCGAAACTTGAAGGCCATCTCAAAGTACGACACTGCCTTGGCACTTTGATCCTAGTGTAAAAAGAGAGAGAGAAAGCCCCACCCACCGCCCCCGACCCCCGCCCCCCCCCCCACCCCCCCCCCCCAAAAAAAAAACCCCCCCACCCACACCCGAAAAAAAACACACCCACACCCCCACACCACCACCCCCACACACCACACCACCAACACACACCCCCCCAACCCCCCACCACCACACACCCCCCCCCCCCCCCCCCCCCCCACCCCCCCCCCCCCCCCCCCCCCCCAACTGCCTCCCGGCCGTTTTCCTCGGCCGGGGCCCCGGGGAAGCCGTTTTGGTCTGGGGGCACATTTTGACCATGTTTGGTTCTGATACTGGCCATCAGCGGACAGTTTTTCACTTCGTGCCCCGACTGCTTGCACATTATGCAAGTCACAGTTGGCCGCCCAGACGTTGGCGACCTGTTCAGGCTCAATATATTTGTCAGCCTATGCATGGCTAATTTTTCGGGCCAAAAATCAAATAAATTTGTCAAAATAGAAGGTCAAACAAGCAAAAATCACGTCGGTATCTTCCGATTTACTAAATTTACCGTCCGGTTTTCCCAGCGGCTGTTTGGCTCTTGCTTGTGTGGTCCAACACACCAAGCAGTCACGTGCTAGCAACGAACGGAGGCAGCCAAACAAACAACCAACCAGGTATTGGCGGCGGGTAGCGCAGCCCGCGGCCCCCGACCTGGTTTTGCCGCGAAAACGGGACTTTTACGAAAACTTGCGGGCGGTCATGTCCGCCCGAACTTGGGGACTTGTTTTGATATCAAAACTGAATAAAATCAAACAAAAATCACTCCGATTTACTGGGGTTCAACCAGGTACTGTCAAAGTGACCCCCCCCCCCCGATCGGAAAAAATGTGAAAAAATTAGGAAAAACTCGGGCTCACCACTTGTGATCTGTCTCGCCCTAGGGTGCTCGTCGACGGGGCAGATGCACTTTAGCACGCCACCTTCTGCCACTCACCAGGCAGTCAGCAACGCACCCGGACCGACAGGAGTCACGCCGAAGTGACCGTCTCAGCGCGCAAGTCAGCCCTGGACCAAAATCCAAGCGCCTTTCGATCGCAACACGGCCGGCACGGATAGATCCTGGCGACGTTCCAGTCACCCGCTTTCCTGCAATAAAGAAGCACAAGCGCCTGGTTTCAAAATGTCGCCTGGCTTTCTGCGCACCCCTGTACTAGTGCCCAACTGCATTCGAGGCTTATCTGCACCAACATTACTGGTGCCAAAGCCGTTCAGTGGGCATCGCTGCCTAGACGGACCTAGATTTTGAACAGGCAGCCAACAAATGCATGGATATGGTCCTAGACATTGACCGCGCGCTGCGCCACTGCCTAGACGGACCTAGACTTTGTCTGTAATGGTCTGAAGTGCCCTTTATATGCTTATACGTAGGCCTACAATTGCCTTTGACACACCTTTCCAGACCTAGACATTGGACATTTCCCTGTGTATGCATGACAAATGGTGGCACGATGAAATCATCACTTTGAAACTGCGTGTCCTGCAGTTGTCTGATGAATATACGGCAGTCGGCGCCAAAATTTGGCAATATTCAGACGATCGCAAAGATCGTTCCTCTGCTATCTGAACATACAGGGTGGCAATTCTGCTACATACACGTGTGCGGGGCTATAATCATTGGGTGTTGCTGCATGTGAACGAGTGCACAAACATTGACACATATCATGACGGAACCTATCTGGAAATCAAACCTGTAACGATCTCTGAACCGAAACTCAGCACCGATGTTGGAACGAACCTGCACATTATCCGGTACAAACTAGCGGGTACCAATGGGCTCATTTTGATCGCCCCATGCATTCCATTTCACAAACAGGTGGGTAGTGTCAACTGACGCCTGTTTGCTAAACGATTAATTACAATCAGTGTGGTTCCTGGGGGGAGGGGGTCCCCCAAAGGTGCACTAACCGCCGCGACCAAGGTACACTAGTACACTAACCGGCGCAATTTTTGCCTAAAATAGGCATTCTTAGGCCCAAAATGAGAATTTTAGGCCTAAAACGTGTAATTTTCAGGTCAATGTTGTCAAAAATCGCCAAAATGCCCTCTTTTTATGGAGAGTTTTTCTAAAAAGGGGCAAAAACAGTGTTACTAATAATGTAATGGGTCTGTGTTATTTGGGTGGCTTGTGTGTGGCTGTTGTTGGGCTTGGTATGAAAGGGCTATTCGGCTGTTACATATTATGTAAGGTTTATGGGATATTGGATAATGGGTAAGGTGACCGCTGGTCAGATGGTACAACGTTGGAGCACAAGCGGGGTCAACACCAAACTAAACATTAAACCGTTAGGCGGCTAGAGAGAAACGTCATGGCTGGTGGGCGGAGTTAGCCAACCGATAGGTCCATGACATTCCTCTCCCCTATGACAAAGGTAGATCGTATCATCTGGTTGTTGATCGCTGATGTAATCGGGGAAAAGAAATTCATCAAACTAATAGGATGTAACAATATCAGTAAAACATATGACTACGGCTGGCCGGGCCGACTCAAATGCTCAAGAAGATACACACAGTATAAAGGGAAACAATTGTAAGTACACGATCAGACAATCATAAGATCAAAGTTAGAAACGTCAAGATCGAGATTAAAATTTCTGTTCAACGAAGAAAAACCAGTTCAAAATAATTTGAAGTGTGGGGTGCTGTCGTGTGACGTGCATGTGTGTTTGATTGAGAGAGAGAGACCAGATTTAGTTGAATGATGTACACAATGATGATAGTTAGGTACGTAGCAGTACTACCTGTTTTGTAGGTATTTAAATGTTGAGACTATTTATGACTTAGAAACAAAATGTGATGTGATAAATACACATTAATACGACAAACAAGTAACATAAACAGAGAACCATAGGTCAAGCAGTTAAGATGTGAGTAAACACAGGTGTAAACTATACAAAAGAGCATGCTGAACTATAACGAGGTCAAACATGCGTTTGGCGTGCAAGCAGTCAGGTCTTCGCTTGCGGCTAAGGTTTAGCTACTGCTGGGAGCAGGGAACGTGATGTCGGTTACGGTGAACCGATGTGCATCATTCTTCCTTCCTTCCTTTCGAAGGCAAATGAGGTGGTTAGCTGTCGATAATCGATATCGATGTTGATGTTCTTGTCGCGACTGTATGTTGAATTGTGACGTGTGTGCAACTGATGATGAAGTTTCTGCCATATGTGGCGAATAAATAATAATAAGGCGCTGAAACAATGTGATGCCGTAACAAGAATCAAGAGCAGTGGCAACGGACACGACAAAGTCTTCTCGTTGCTTGCTACGCCGCGAGGGTAACCAAGGACACAAAAAATTCTCATGGTTACGTGGTACCAAAATAAATAATCATAATTTATATAGCGCCTGTAATTATCAAATGCATACAATTTTTCGGCATCAATTCGTTCAACGTAGGGAACAAAATACATAGGACAAAATCAACCCACGGAAATAAAACTCAACCCAGAGAAAACAGTCTGGGGAAAATAAAACCCACAACACATTTATCAATTGTCAGAAGAAACAATTCAACAATAAGAACGCGATAAACCACGCAGACATGCAAATAAGCACAATTTATACTCATACAGAAATTCACGTTCATGCTGGAACAAATCGCACAAATATAACATATGCAGTACGTATTCAGTCATAAATTCACAACGCTCCACAACACGCATGACATAATCATTCAGTACCCATCAAACAACCATAACGTGCATACATAACGGTAGGGCACATGCTATTTTCCCTTTCAACAATTCAGGGCGCATGTCTGTATGGGGTAAGGGCGTGAGCCGCGGTTGCGTTTGGGCCATAATAATAACATCAGCTGAGAGATGCGTGTTGGCATCCAGTCCAAATGCTCTGTGTTTTTTTTTGAGAACGGACAGGGGACTCAGCAATGCAGTTCCTGGGGACATACCGGAAGGAAGGGCGATCAGGCATCCAGGGAGCGTGCATCCTGGGAACAAATGGGGACTGCGGGGAGTGAAGAAACACACTTTCACATCAACAAAGAACAGCCACTTTGCCACAGGCAAAGCACACGTAAACAAAGCATTTCGAAGACCAGGGACGCAAAGAGCAATCGTCTCATGCTGTGTGGTGCGAGGGCATAAAGCAAAACACCTGCGTGCACCACTTAAAATTAGGGGAAATTAGAAGAAAGTAGAAAATTGACGAATGTGTTCCTTTCACATAAGCAGCGCGTAAGATCGGAACATTGTAAAGAAACGGCTCGTGCATCATATCGTATCACACGTCTGATTATTTGTTGCTGCATATCTGTAGCTGCGTTATTACACAACAATGAATAAGCCAAATGTGTTCTGTAAGTGATCATAATCGCGAGTTATCACGCTGTATGTATTATGTGGCAATTGTCCTTGCGTTTGGCATGTAGCAACCAGGCATCGTTGACGCATCGGCATTCCTAAACATGGTCATGGCGGGGTTACGGTATCTGAATATGCACTCATCTCATGCAACACAATTGGCGTGGCACATTACATCTCCTAAATATATCAACTCTGTAACAATCACATCCCTGTGGTAAGCTGCGTTACGGTAGGGGTTACGTAAAATTACGCTCATGCATGGTCAAAATTACGTTGTTATTGTGGTTTCACACTTTTCATTTCGAGCTGGTTTGGGGGGGGGCACATCCTGGCACAAGTTTAATGACGAACGGCGGTCGTTGGTTGTAGAGAGTGCACAAATAAACTCGACTTTGGCATACAATTGTATGTACATGCTTGCATAAGTGATACCCAACAGGATTGAGTGGGCGCGGTTATCCTGGGGTTTCCAATGAGTGAGTGGTGAGGAACATGCATAACAATGTACACACATGCGCGAATAACAAGACCAGGCACGTGCGTGTAAAGCTAATGTAATGATCCCTGCACGAGACTTTGTGCGCGTTTGGTAGGAGCAACAACAACCACAAAATGAGATGAGCCGCAGCGCCAAAGCAGAGAGTCTAGTAATGAGAAGCATATGTGTGTGTGTCTTACTGGAATTATGGGGCAAAGCTAAATGAGGAAGATGTTAGTAAACAGACGGGATTGTGCTCTCTCCCAAAATGAAATGTGTATGCTTGTCAAAGCAATATCATGTGTGGTACGGTAGTGTAATGTGTAATGTGCGTGTGAAAAAAGTTGTGTGCATGCTGGAACAAAGCTGACAGAGCCCTCCTCTGTCGTATTAGGCCGATAAATTGCATGATTCTTGCACAAAAAGTGCATCATGCACATAGAAATGACGTCAACTTTTTGACATCGTGTAACTCGGCAACCTGGCAGCGCTGACAGAGCCCTCCTCTGTCGTATTAGGCCGATGTTGCATGATTCTTGCACAAAAAGTGCATCATGTACATGAAAATGACGTGAACTTTTAACATCGTAAAAGGCAACCAGGCTGTGCTATAAGATCAGAGAGAACTGTAAGAGAATTGGAATCAGAAGGTTGCCCCACACGGGTAGTACATGACAGAGCAAATCAAGGTTTGATGCAGACAACGCATGACTGACACAGGTAGATCATTACGAAAGTACGGTACTAGGAACCAGCATTTTTCTTCACTTCCACAGACATGGCAGTAGTATGCAAACCAAAATCAAACTAGTCAACAGGAGCAGCGCGAATACCAAGAACATAGGAATGCATCAATCTCAGACGACGTTTCATAACAGTGACACCAACATAATCAACACCAAACATTTGAACACAACTGCGAATATGATACAGAACGATCATAGTTACCAGAGAACATACGGATAATGGATTTTCGTGTTCTTTCCAACAAATTGCGCGAATAATCACGAACAGGATAGGTCACCTCACACGAATAGTACATGACAGAGCAGATAAAGGTTTGATACAGATACTTGCACAACAGGTGCACCTGGCAATCTGGATGTGTTGACAGAGCCCTCCGCTGCCTTATTAAGCCGATGTTGCATGATTCTTGCTCAACAAGTGCATCATGAGAACGACGTCAACGTTTTAACATCGTAATCCGCCCTATAGGCTTCTGCGCACGAACTTCACGAATACCCAACCGTTTACATAGCTTCTGTGCACCAACTACTCCACTACCCAACTGTTTACCGGGCTTCTATGCACCATCTGCGCTAGCACCCAACCGTTCACTAGGATTATGTGCACCAAATGCACCAGTACTTAATCGCATAGGGGGCTTTCTGCGCACCCCTGTACTAGTGCCCAACTGCATTCGAGGCTTATCTGCACCAACGTTACTGGTGCCCCAGCCGTTCAGTGGGCATCGCTGCCTAGACGGACCTAGATTTTGAACAGGCAGCCAACAAATGCATGGATGGTCCTAGACATTGACCGCGCGCTGCGCACTGCCTAGTCGGACCTAGACTTTGTCTGTAATGGTCTGAAATGCCCTTTATATGCTTATACGTAGGCCTACAATTACCTTTGACACACCTTTCCAGACCTAGACATTGGACATTTCCCTGTGTATGCATGACAAATGGTGGCACGATGAAATCATCACTTTGAAACTGCGTGTCCTGCAGTTGTCTGATGAATATACTGCAGTCGGTGCCAAAATTTGGCAATATTCAGACGATCGCAAAGATCGTTCCTCTGCTATCTGAACATACAGGGTGGCAATTCTGCCACATACACGTGTACGGGGCTATAATCATTGGGTGTTGCTGCATGTGAACGAGTGCACAAACATTGACACATATCATGACGGAACCTATCTGGAAATCAAACCTTAACGATCTCTGAACCGAAACTCAGCACCGAGGTTGGAACGAACCTGCACATTATCCGGTACAAACTAGCGGGTACCAATGGGCTCATTTTGACCGCCCCATGCATTCCAATTCACAAACAGGTGGGTAGTGTCAGCTGACGCCTGTTCGCTAAACGATTAATTACAATCAGTGTAGTTCCTGTGGGGAGGGGGGTCCCCCAAAGGTACACTAACCGCCGCGACCAAGGTACACTAGTACACTAACCGCCGCACCAGGTACACTAACCGCCGCAATTTTTGCCTAAAATAGGCATTCTTAGGCCCAAAATGGGCATTTTAGGCCTAAAATGTGTAATTTTCAGGTCAATGTTGTCAAAAATCGCCAAAATGCCATATTTATGGAGAGTTTTTTCTAAAAAGGGGCAAAAACAGTGTTACTAATAATGTAATGGGTCTGTGTTATTTGGGTGACTTGTGTGTGGCTGTTGTTGGGCTTGGTATGAAAGGGCTATTCGGCTGTTACATATTATATAAGTTTTATGGGATATTGGATAATGGGTAAGGTGACCGCTGGTCAGATGGTACAACGTTGGAGCACAAGCGGGGTCAACACCAAACTAAACATAAAGCCGTTAGGCGGCTAGAGAGAAACGTCATGGCTGGTGGGCGGAGTTAGCCAACCGATAGGTCCATGACATTCCTCTCCCCTACGACAAAGGTAGATCGTATCATCTGGTTGTTGATCGCTGATGTAATCGGGGAAAAGAAATTCATCAAATTAATAGGATGTAACAATATCAGTAAAACATATGACTACGGCTGGCCGGGCCGACTCAAATGCTCAAGAAGATACACACATACATATAATCGATATCGATGTTGATGTTCTTGTCGCGACTGTATGTTGAATTGTGACGTGTGTACAACTGATGATGAAGCTTCTGCCATATGTGGCAAATAAATAATAATAGGGCGCTGAAACAATGTGATGCCATAACAAGAATCAAGAGCAGTGGCAACGGACACGACAAAGTCTTCTCGTTGCTTGCTACGCCGCGAGGGTAACCAAGGACACAAAAAATTCTCATGGTTACGTGGTACCAAAATAAATAATCATAATTTATATAGCGCCTGTAATTATCAAATGTATGCAATTTTTCGGCATCAATTCGTTCAACGTGGGGAACAAAATACATAGGACAAAATCAACCCACGGAAATAAAACTCAACCCAGAGAAAACAGTCTGGGGAAAATAAAATCCACAACACATTTATCAATTGTCAGAAGAAACAATTCAACAATAAGAACGCGATAAACCACGCAGACATGCAAATAAGCACAATTTATACTCATACAGAAATTCACGTTCATGCTGGAACAAATCGCACAAATATAACATATGCAGTACGTATTCAGTCATAAATTCACAACGCTCCACAACACGCATGACATAATCATTCAGTACCCATCAAACAACCATAACGTGCATACATAACGGTAGGGCACATGCTATTTTCCCTTTCAACAATTCAGGGCGCATGTCTGTATGGGGTAAGGGCGTGAGCCGCGGTTGCGTTTGGGCCATAATAATAACATCAGCTGAGAGATGCGTGTTGGCTCTGTGGCTCCAGTCCAAATGCTCTGTGCTTTTTTTGAGAACGGACAGGGGACTCAGCAATGCAGTTCCTGGGGACATAACGGAAGGAAGGGCGATCAGGCATCCAGGGAGCGTGCATCCTGGGAACAAATGGGGACTGCGGGGAGTGAAGAAACACACTTTCACATCAACAAAGAACAGCCACTTTGCCACAGGCAAAGCACACGTAAACAAAGCATTTCGAAGACCAGGGACGCAAAGAGCAATCGTCTCATGCTGTGTGGTGCGAGGGCATAAAGCAAAACACCTGCGTGCACCACTTAAAATTAGGGGAAATTAGAAGAAAGTAGAAAATTGACGAATGTGTTCCTTTCACATAAGCAGCGCGTAAGATCGGAACATTGTAAAGAAACGGCTCGTGCATCATATCGTATCACACGTCTGATTATTTGTTGCTGCATATCTGTAGCTGCGTTATTACACAACAATGAATAAGCCAAATGTGTTCTGTAAGTGATCATAATCGCGAGTTATCACGCTGTATGTATTATGTGGCAATTGTCCTTGCGTTTGGCATGTAGCAACCAGGCATCGTTGACGCATCGGCATTCCTAAACATGGTCATGGCGGGGTTACGGTATCTGAATATGCACTCATCTCATGCAACATAATTGGCGTGGCACATTACATCTCCTAAATATATCAACTCTGTAACAATCACATCCCTGTGGTAAGCTGGGTTACGGTAGGGGTTACGTAAAATTACGCTCATGCATGGTCAAAAATACGTTGTTATTGTGGTTTCACACTTTTCATTTCGAGCTGGTTTGGGGGGGGGGGCACATCCTGGCACAAGTTTAATGACGAACGGCGGTCGCTGGTTGTAGAGAGTGCACAAATAAACTCGACTTTGGCATACAATTGTATGTACATGCTTGCATAAGTGATACCCAACAGGATTGAGTGCGCGCGGTTATCCTGGGGTTTCCAATGAGTGGGTTGTGAGGAACATGCATAACAATGTACACACATGCGCGAATAACAAGACCAGGCACGTGCGTGTAAAGCTAATGTAATGATCCCTGCACGAGACTTTGTGCGCGTTTGGTAGGAGCAACAACAACCACAAAATGAGAAGAGCCGCAGCGCCAAAGCAGAGAGTCTAGTAATGAGAAGCATATGTGTGTGTGTCTTACTGGAATTATGGGGCAAAGCTAAATGAGGAAGATGTTAGTAAACAGACGGAATTGTGCTCTCTCCCAAAATGAAATGTGTATGCTTGTCAAAGCAATATCATGTGTGGTACGGTAGTGTAATGTGTAATGTGCGTGTGAAAAAAGTTGTGTGCGTGAAAGAGACGGAACATACACAAAACACTCAAAATAATCAACCGTAGGAGATTAACACTTGAAAACGTGCTGAATTAACTACCTATAATATTGGCCGTACGTGCGCACACCAAGCAGTGTTCGTGCTTTGAGTTCGTTGCCATGTTGAGCTCCGCTGCCTTTGCTGTCCAAGACCAATATCCTGCGATGAGTCGTGTGTTCGTGTGTCGATGACAGAAAGTTGTTGTCAGAACCAATTGAATGCACCATGTTGCTCGATGACAACATTGACCACCGATGAATGACCAGATATTGAGATTCAGCAAAATCGAATCGGATGCACTTGAGATGACCAGACGTCGGATGATGAAGCCGTCAGGCTGCCGCTGCTGGTGATGCTGAGCACATGATGCGCGACCACACATGAAACGAGGAAGTGGAGATTGTGGGGCTGTCTCTGTCCATGATCCATTGACACATGAGATGGATGAAACGGAGTGCGAGGGCTGATTGTAGGGCTGCCTCTGTCCATGATCCATTGACACATGAGATGGATGAGACGGAGTGCGAGGGCTGCCACTGCCCTAATGATATGACACTACAGAATTGGTGCAAACACCGATTCTTACCAATTGATCGAGATCGATTGATTGCAATGAGTGAATGGCGATTGATTGCCGAATGGGGAAGGATAAGATGGGACGGTGGCAGTAACACACAATAATGTAATGGGTCTGTGTTATTGGGCTTGTGTGTGGCTGTTGTTGGGCTTGGTATGAACGGGCTATTCGGCTGTTAAATATTATATAAGGTTTATGGGATATTGGATAATGGGTAAGGTGAGATAAGGAATACAATAAGATGGAGAGTAAGGTGACCGCTGGTCAGATGGTACAACGTTGGAGCACAAGCGGGGTCAACACGAAAATCAACGTAAAGCCGTTAAGCGGCCAGAGAGAAACGTCATGGCTGGTGGGCGGAGTTAGCCAACCAGTAGGTCCATGACAATAGGTCAAATTTTCAACCTAAAAAACGACTTTTTCCTGAATTTGGGTCTCCCCCTGCCCCCAGGGAGGTACACTAACCGCCGAACCGAAAAAATGGGTAGGTACACTAACCGCCTCGCCGGACCAGGAACTACACTGATTACAATGCAATCTAAATTCCAAAGCCGAACAGTGGAACAGTACAAAAACACCATGGGAACATGGGTGAAAGACAACGAACTGATTCTGACCAGCTTAACAGTAAGCGAACAGAAGGACTTGGGTGATATTGAACAGCAGTTCCAAAAAAAAATGAAATCGCTGAAATTGTACAATAGTTCCGTAATTTGTGCGGCATTGAAGAATCACGTTTCCAACGCACTGATTTGCGGAGCACTTCTGAAGGCCTTCGTTATCACAGGCGTCATCGTCATGATCTGGAAGTGTTGAACATGACGAATGCATACCAACGGTGTAGAACGGCCCTTCTAACTTGCACAAAGCGTTGAAAGTTGACCAACTAAAAACCGCATGTGCCAACCGAGCCAAATAGAATCAGGACTATGATTCAATGCGAAACAACCAATGTGAAATCGTTAAGAGGTAATATGGATACCGTTCATGTTCAGGCAGCCACAACTCCATCAGACATCGACTCAAGAAACAAAGCTCGGAGAAAAAACTATGGGTAATATTGAACAAAACGCCTGCGTGCGATTTGAAAAGCGTCGAAATGAGAACGGCGGAGGAGTAGCCACGTATGTGCGAAAAAGCGAGGATCCCTATCAGCCGAAATGCAATACCAAAAGCATTGACGGATTGGAATTTTGCATGTGTGGAATTACTGTAGACAAATCAAAAGCACTCTTAAACAAGTATTGTGTCACCAAGTTCCACGTGGCTCTACTCATGTTCCACCAATGACCTTACCGACAAACTGACGTTATTCTGGACTGAAGTTGATGGTCAATTTGACTACTACATATTCGGAGGTGATTGGAATTGCTACTTTGAGAGCACTTGTGGACGTCCGCCCAACCTTGTTCTGCCCATTTGTAGCATCAAAGAAAGAAGTAATGCTTGTTTGCCCCACTATAGCATCAAAAATATTGGAAAGCCCAGTTTTTTCGTTAAACCAGGCCCGCCACTATTGATATTTGAAATTTTTGGTTTGTTTGTTGCTCTAATTTAGTTGCCGACATCGAGACGAATAAGGTTTACATTCATGACTTTTTGATTTAGTGCAGATTTTATATCGAAATCAATCGATAAACACCGGTTCTCGGGAACAAAATAAAAAAAATAGATAGACTCCGACTTCTTGGCAATCACGTCAGCCAGGAACAAAATTTTGAATTGCCGCCAATTTGACGTAGACTTACAGTATGCTATTAGGGACTTTACGCTCCCGACTTTACGCTCCCACTACACAGTGCTGCCAGTGCGCGCGCTTGCAACACGTGTGTTATGCACTAACAACAGCGCGGCACTGTACACAACGCATGGGCATGATCACGTGACTACCGTATGCTTGTGATAAGAAGCAGTCGGCCATATTGAAAATTTGTTCTTGTCTTCCTGAAATCCACTAAACGGGGGTCTATCTACAGTATCTTTTGGAATTTTGTTCCCGAGAACCGTGTTTATGGATTAATTTCGGTATGCATATCGAATGGTTGATTTCGGGTGGTCTATGCACGCGCCCTAAGACAAACAAGATTTGTAACCCACACATAGCATGTTGATATGGCCACACTGATTGCACCTCCTGCCGCCGTCCTGTACGTGTTGAATATGTACAGCTGCATCGGCTGAATTTCAGACAGGCCTGAAGAATACATACCAAAGTTTTCAACTATCCAATGTTGGCCAAACCTATATACCCAGACCTAGTGTACGCCATGTCGAGCAGAAGACAAAATATCGGCCACAATAGGATATATTATGCAGTGACGATAATTACTGTAGGGTGTGGAAAGTGGGAGGTTGCAGGTCACATGATTCATGTCGTTCACATAACACCGACTGGCTGACTGGCAAACAGCTTCAGAAACACACATAGAGAAAAGTCAACTCTTGACGCTTCTCAATGTTCCGAACATCTCGGCTCAGACGTTAGTCTTGGGTGTATCTTATTAGAAAAGTTGAGTGCAAGGAGTTGGGACTGGCGGTTGGTTTTATGTTTATGTGAAAAAGACTTTGATGCCGGTAAAACTTCTGGCAAAAAGACATTCTGACATGCGCGCGAAACATCAGCGGGCTGGAAAAACCGAATTTTCTCCATTCCTTACGTGTTAAAGCGGAGGTGCTGGGGTGAAGGCATGTGTTTGGTTTTCGAAGATGTTTTGATTGTTTTCGGGAGCCGGTTGAGCGCGCACAAAACGCTGAAGATTTGAATGCAATCCGTGGAGCAGAAAGTGGTTTTTCAGGCACCGGAAGAAATGCAGTCCGGTTGCGACATGTTTTTGACCTTTTGCTATCTCCTCCCAGAAAACTCAATGAATCTGGTCAAGTTGCACCTCAATCTATGGCTCTTGTGATTGCGCTCTGGTATGTCGAGCCCGATTATTTATTTTTTGCCTCTATCACCCAAACGACCGTCCGAAACATTTTTCATGTATTGTGAAATTTTCTTCCCATCGTGTTTTGTAATCGTAAGGTGTGGCCGCCACGTTATAGTAATATTATATTGTAATATAGTAACTTGTGTAGTAAACACCAGGTTTCATGTGTAATTCGTACTAGGTGAATCACCACGTTTTGACTGTTTTATACCCGCTGTAGTGTAGCAGAATTTCTCTTTTTTAGGGGCATTCACTCGACAGCCCGAGCGGTGCTAGGTTAGGTTATATGTATGCTTCTCTGTATTCTTTAGTATGTACGATAAACCTACCATAATGTAACCTTGTGCTTTGCTTTCCTAGAGTGGCTAGCCCTCAATTCTTTAGTAATAGCTGAGGTATGACACGGTAACTAAGAACCCTTAACATTAATGGAGCCCGCGGACGTTGTGTTTTAGAACACAAATAAATAAAGCCGTTTACCCACTCATGGTGTCTGCCTCCCACCTCTTATAGTTAGGTACAATTTTTGTACATTTCCGACAATGTCTCACTTTTGAGCCATTTCTGTTTAGCTTTTGTATGCAATAGCCCGCTTCCGCGTAATTGTTTGCGTACGTTTCGCGCGCGCGTTTTATGCTTTCAGCTAAAACCAATGAATGCTCAAAATCATATTGATTACCCAAATAATCTCGCCGCAATCTTGTGTGGCACCCAGTTCACTCCAACCGACTGACTGACAGTCAAATGAAATGCGAATTCGAACCGCGTGTTCTGGTCAGTCTTGCTTTATTTATATCATTTTGCTCCTTTATTTATACGTACTGTGTCGTGCGCTGTGGGTTGCTTAGATCGCAGACGAGTGTTGCCTCAGGTCATCGTTGGTATGAAAGCGAAATAAGCTAAACCTATGCATTTGCACGGGAAAAATGGACTAACTTACAGTGCGGTGCGCTGGTGAGGTGGTACATATACAGTGCACTTATTGCATAGTTAAGACATGTGCATAGAGGTTTGTGAAATTTCTCGCAGCCCAGTGTTGTAATATGCATTTAACAGGCCACAGGGTGCTGCATTATGATGCGACAGGCATACAAACAAGCCACAACGTGTACCTTGCTGGCCATACGTTGAGTGCAACACTTTGTTCAATGACTCGCTGACTACGTCTGTTCAATGTGCATGGGTGTCGAATCAGCGCGTGTACCTACCTAACAAACGTGTTGTGTGCCGCTTGCTACCCGGACCCGTATGTGTGTGTGATGGTGAGCCAAACGTACGCGCCCAGATCTCCACTCAGCTGTGCAATGTGTAACCTGTCTCATGTGGCATTGCCCTAATACGGCACTGCCCTCGCAGCAACTACCGTAACCCGACTGATAGCCACGGCATACGGTACCGGTCAATCAGCAGGAATGCGCGGGCGGCCGATGTTATGGCTACTGTCACGCGCAACTCACACAACAGCCGAGATTTTGGAAAGTTCAACCGGGACACATATCACACGCTGATTGTCTGCTCTTGCTAAAGGATAGCCGCCATTTTTGCGAAAACAATTCCGCTAAGCCACGCATTTTTTGAAGGCACGTGAGTTCCAGCCGTGAATTAGACTCGCACGTGCGTGCTTATCAACTAGGTGCTGTTTCATAACCTTTTTGTTGTGACTGTTGGGCAGCATTCTTTTGATCGAATGAAATTGCCGCTTCTTTTTTGAGGTTGTTTTTGTCCGCGTAGCTAAATCTTATAGGTCAACCAACGCTGACGAAGAATTTTCTATACGTCCAGCCAAAACATTTTGCGTCCCACCCCACAATTGCGAATTCGCCTGTACCATCATTGCTTGGTTTCCTTTCTGCTCGCACTTTATCCAGGCAAAAGCTAACATTCGCATGCAATAGTTTTGTTCATAATGTTAATATTTTGGTAACCAATAGGCACTCCAAACCTACACTTTTTGTAACTCTCCAGTAGCATGGTATACGGTATAGGCACATTTTATGGGCGCATTTTGGGGTCGCCGGGGGTCGCCTGGATGGTCTTGCGGCATTTCAAAGGGACAGATGGTCATCATACCGCAAACAACGAATTATCCACGGTTCACTGAACACATACGATACCGCTTGACAGCCAATTATTCACGGATCACTGAACGTGCAACAGAATTAGGCGCACGGTGTCGAGCAAGCATGTCGCAGGTACAGAACTACACATGCAGTACCTAAAAGCCATATCAAATCGTCACTTATTTACACTGATTAAGATAACATTTACGGAATATATCAGGAACAACTCCCAGAAGATTTTGGTTTTAGCTAATATCGGAACATACATATCGCAGACTAGTAACAACTGGTCATATTATTACTAGACTTACTTATTCTAACTGTCTAGTAAATTACTAGTCTGACTTATTCAGTAATCTGTCAACAACGGGACCATTTTATTGCAGGTTTTATCTAACACCGATATAAACTGATCGTTTCAGATTTGTTAACAGCGGAAGCCAAATTATTTCATCCTCTACCATTAAACGCTACGGCTACAACAAATTATGACAAAAATTAAGTGTCAAAAATGTGGTACTGAATTCGGATATTCACATGATCTAACACAACACGACCAATTGTATCATTCTGAGCACCCTGTCGATCTTTGCTGCGTGATTTGTCAAAAAACATGTTAAAACCCGCGCCCTACTTCGAGACCATGTCCGCGATGTTTATCAGACGAAGGTGTTTGGCTGCGAAAAGTGTGATAAAACATACACACGTCAATACAAGCTACGACAGCACATTGATGCGAAACATGCTACGGTTCATTTTATTTTATTGAATGCCGAAGATATGACTGCCTGATTTTATTCGGATTTATTAGACTTTTTATTACTGAAGTAGTATGACCGCGCCGGCATTCAACCATACTATGATGCAGGCACACCAGGAAGCACGACAGACCGACGCGATACTCGATGAATCAGATTTGGCAAGATCTCGACATCATCGAACTCCGACGAAACGATTTCAGGTCAGTGAATTAGATTGTCACCAAAGTGTAAGGAGATTGTCACCAAAGTGTAGCGACATTGTCACCAAAGTGTAACGAGATTGTCACCAAAGTGTAGCTACATTGCCACCAAAGTGTAACCAGATTGTCGCCAAAGTGTTGCTAAATTGTAAATGTCGTCAAACGCTATCATTGTTTCTTGCAGACACAACAAGACGAACAACAGCAGACGGTGAAAGCTCTCAGACTCGACACAACCTCTGCGAACGACGGACAACAACCGTCGACATCGCCAACTGCCGAAATTATGCGAGATGACGCACATCAGTCATCATCAGACCCGTCGCCCGCTGGACACTCGTGCGCTGAGACACTGCGAGATGGACTGATCTCGTGGACCGGTATGTCATTTTATCCCGTTTTAAGTACAACACGAGCTTGAACTACATTTTGCTGCAGATGTCGACAACGACGATTTCAAAATATCGCTTCATGACGGAGTCGCATTTGACAGAGCCATGGGGATGCAGCAGACCGATTTCAAGGTCCAGTTCAAACCGTAGCGACTAGAAGAACTCGAAGACGCTCTTGATGCTGTACGAGAGCGATTCCAACGACTTATCGAACTATTCAAAACTCGTGCTCATTCGTCCTGCGCTCATGGTCGTTTCGCGTTTACTTTCAACCGCCGATTGGAGAACTACGAATCCACAAGGTTTGGACTGCTGTCTGAACTGAATGCCGACGAACTGATGGATCGAATTGAAGCAATCTTGAACTCTAACGACCAAATCGATTTGAAGGACGCGTTCTCAGTCATTTTTTGGTTGCGGACTTGTCGGCAGGCAGCGGTCGCGGGGTAATGCCGAAGTATACCGGTCGAACGTCATCGAGAACTGAATGGATGAAGAGAAAACGTACATTAATCGATGCTTCACGAAAACCGACAGATCGTGCCACGACCATGTGTCTCGCTCGTGCATTAGTCTGTGCCCGTTTAATGGTCGACGACCGTAAATCATGTCTGGCTTACAACAGAGTTCGTCGGTACACTCGACATCAGACCAGACAGGCCGAACCGTTGCACGAACGTGCCGGAGTTCATCTGACCCCGCCATACGACGTCGAGGACTTCAAAAAATTTCAACAATACTTGGCCCCAAAGTTCAGATTGCTACTTTATCGGTCGGATGATCTAACGAACACACCCATCAAAGTCGAAGACAGCTCACTGTTCAACAAGAACACCAGGAACCAACATTTATGGCTGGACGCACAGGAACGACATTATTATGTCGTTCGATCGCCGGCTGCATTGTTGTGCACACCATATTTTTGTCACGATTGTTTGGCGCCTTCGAAAGGTGTCGGACATCGTTGCGGTCAAGCTCGGTGTCCTTTGTGTCGCCGTCCGAACTGTTTGAAGAGAAACGCTGATAAATCCACCGAACAGGTGTGCGATGATTGCCGAAAGCCGTACTACTCTCAAGAATGCCTCGATGAACATAAACGTCGACCGAACGACCGCACCAAATCCGACTGTGAAATTTATGTCCGATGTGACACGTGCGAAAGACTTATTCGTCGTAGCCAAGCCGACCAACACGATTGCCGACACAGTTGGTGCAAGAGTTGTGGGAAGGTTTTCGCACTGAATCATGTCTGCTACATGCAGATGTAGACGAAACCGAAACAACGACGACGTCCGCTCGGAAGCAGAAAGGCCAAGAAGAAGACGAAGAGTCGGTCGACCAAGAAACATTCTGCTGCGGCAAATGTATTTATGTTCATAGAGGCCATTGACGAAGATGAAGAAGAAGAGAACTTATCTGACGAAGAGCGATGGTTCGACGCACTTGACGACGAAAACTTGCCCGAAGAATCGTTCGAAAATTTATACGGAGGAGAAGGAACTGCCACAGCAACAGGGAACTTCAGCGGCAACGACGCTCGTCATGAGGTGGGAATTGTTTTCCATACAGCTTAATTCCGCCTGATAAGACATAATTTGCGTTACAGACCACCGACGTGAATGGCAACGTGGGGGACATCTACTTTTTCGACATCGAGACCGTCGAAAACAAGGCCACCGGCAAGCATACACCCGTCTACATCAATATGCAGAACGAACGTGGCGAACATGTTGTAGACGTTTTCGGACCCGACTGCATCATGGGATTTCTCAAAGCTTTGAATGAGCCGCAGTATCAAAACGCACGCATTATCGCCCACAACATGTCAGGGTGAGCCTTATTCAAATGACCGCGCGGCCACACGAGACCTACTGACCGCGCGGCCACATTTCAGATACGACGGATTGTTGGTTCTCGGCGAAATTTATCGACACGACATCGTTCCCAGTACTATATTTTGTGGACAACAGCTACTGGAAATGAGAATGCCGTCATCCAAAATCCGTTTCATGTGCACCAAACTACATCTGCCGGTGAAACTCAGTGCAATGCCGGCAGCTCTTGGACTGGATACTGACGACCTACGCAAAGGTGAATAGCATCCGTTTTTACGTCACCACTATCATTCATCACCAGACCTTAAACCAGACCAGACACCAGAAATAAAAGTACTACTACTACTACTACATTGCAGGTTATTTCCCATACCGATTCGCACGAATTGACAATCTCGACTATGACGGACCATTGCCGGACTTCGAGTACTTTGAGTTCCTGAATATGACCACCAAACAACGAGAAACCTGTCTGGAATGGTACAACATCGAGAAAGAACAACTTGAACGCTCCGGCTTAACTTGGAATCTTATGGCAGAAATGATCTCGTATTGTCGACAAGTTAGTCACACCATTTTCGCTTACACGTCAGAATCGGTCATAAGTATCGCTACCACCTTCAGGATGTCTGTATTCTGTGGGAAGCCACACTGACGTATCAACAAAATTTTGTCGACATGTACGGACTGGACCCACTGCAATCGATCACGATCACGCAGTACTTGAACAAGTGGGTCCAATATTCTCTTGTTTAGTATGAAATATCAAAAAAAGAATTGTTCAGGGTGCTTCGTATGTCGACTTGACCCCGAACTCTATCGCGCTGCTGCCGTCCCTCGGCTATGGGCACCAGAAACATTCACGGCCGGCTATCGAATGGCTGGAATGGCTGTCGTACAGTTGCGGAATTCGAATCCGACATGCACGCAACTCGATGGAACGAGTGATCGCCGGCAAACGCGTCGACGGTTACTATCGTGATCCAGACGGAGTGGAGACGATCTTCGAATACAACGGCTGTGTTAGTACAAGAGTCGTTGCTATATTTATTAACGTTTTGAGAGTGTACAAAGTCTCACGTTTTCAGTTCTGGCACGGTGGATACGGCTGCTCGTGCAAGACGTCAAAGGAAGAAGGACAGGCGAGTGAACGTCGCGCAAAAACGGCTAGTAGTAGGGGTGGGGAGAATTGGGGGCAAAGGAAAAAATGGTCCATTTTGCTTCTGCTGTTGTGTCAGACTATAGTGTGGTGTTTAGGCGTAAGCCTAAGCTGGTAGGGCATTACTGTATCACACTGCCCCCTGCAAAATGTGTGAGAATTGGGGGCAAGTGGGGGAGAATTGTGGGCAAAGGGAAAATGGGGTAAAATTGGGGGCAACGTGTTTGTCAGACTCTAGTGTGACGGTTAGGCGTAAGCCTAAGGCCTACTTGATGTTTCACCGGCTGTTGGGGGAGAATTGGGGGCAAGGAGGGAGAATTGGGGGCAAGGTCCCCAGGAGGGAGAATTGGGGGCAAAGGGAAAAATGGTCCATTTTGCTTCTGCTGTTGTGTCAGACTATAGTGTGGTGTTTAGGCGTAACAGATTTATTCGTCGCAGCAAAGCCGACCGACACGATTGCAGACACAGTTGGCGCAAGAGTTGTGGAAGGTTTTCGCACTGGATCATGTCTGCTACATGCAGATGTACACTAAACCGAAACAACGACGACGTCCGATCGGAAGCAGAAAGGCCAAGAAGAAGACGAAGAGTCGGTCGACAAAGAAACATTCTGCTGCGGCAAATGTGTTCATGGACATTGAGGCCATTGACGAAGATGAGGAAGAGCGATGAGAACTTATCTGACGAAGAGCGATGGTTCGACGCACTTGACGACGAAAACTTGCCCGAAGAATCGTTCGAAGATTTGTACGGAGGAGAAGGAACCGCTACAGCGACAGGGAACTTCAGCGGCAACGACGCTCGTCATGAGGTGGGAATTGTTTTCCATACAGCTTAATTCCGGCTGATAAGACATAATTTGCGTTACAGACCAGCGACGTAAATGGCAACGTGGGTGACATCTACTTTTTCGACATCGAGACCGTCGAAAACAAGGCCACCGGCAAGCATACACCCGTCTACATCAATATGCAGAACGAACGTGGCGAACATGCTGTAGACATTTTCGGACCCGACTGCATCACGGGATTTCTCAAAGCTTTGAATGAGCCGCAGTATCAAAACGCACGCATTTTCGCCCACAACATGTCAGGGTGAGCCTTATTCAAATGACCGCGCGGCCACACGAGACCTACTGACCGCGCGGCCACATTTCAGATACGACGGATTGTTGGTTCTCGGCGGAATTTATCGGCACGACATCGTCCCCAGTACTATATTTCGTGGACAACAGCTACTGGAAATGAGAATGCCGTCATCCAAAATCCGTTTCATGTGCACCAAACTACATCTGCCGATGAAACTCAGTGCAATGCCGGCAGCTCTTGGACTGGATACTGACAGCCCACGCAAAGGTGAATAGCATCCGTCACCACTATCTTTCATCACCAGACCTTAAACCAGAAATAAAAGTACTACTACTACATTGCAGGTTTTTTCCCATACCGATTCGCACGAATTGACAATCTCGACTATGACGGACCGTTGCCGGTCTTCGAGTACTTTGAGTTCCTGAACATGACCACCAAACAACGACAAACCTGTCTGGAATGGTACAACATCGAGAAAGAACGACTTGAACGCTCCGGCGAAACTTGGAATCTGATGGCAGCAATGATCTCGTATTGTCGACAAGTCAGTCACACCATTTACGCTTACGCGTCACAATCGGTCATAAGTATCACGACTACCTTCAGGATGTCCGTATTCTGCGGGAAGCCACACTCACGTATCAACAAAATTTTGTCGACATGTACGGACTGGACCCACTGCAATCGATCACGATCACGCAGTACTTGAACAAGTGGGTCCAATATGCTCTTGTTTAGTATGAAATATCAAAAAAGAATTGTTCAGGGTGCTTCGTATGTCGCACTTGACCCCGAACTCTATCGCGCTGCTGCCGTCCGTCGGCTATGGGCATCAGAAACATTCACGGCCGGTTATCGAATGGCTGGAATGGCTGTCGTACAGTCGCGGAATTCGAATCCAACATGCACGCAACTCGATGGAACGAGTGATCGCCGGCAAACGCGTCGACGGTTACTATCGTGATCCAGACGGAGTGGAGACGATCTTCGAATACAACGGCTGTGTTAGTACAAGATCGTTGCTATATATTTATTAACGTTTTGACAGTTTACAAAATCTCACATTTTTCAGTACTGGCACGGTGGATACGGCTGCTCGTGCAAGACGTCAAAGGAAGAAGGACAGGCGAGTGAACGTCGCGCAAAAACGGCTAAACGACATCAGCTGCTGGAGAGGATCGGGTTCCGAGTCGAGACGATGACCGACTGCCGTTGGAAAGCTGAGAAGCGTGACAATCAAGAAGTAAAGGATTCTTGCAGCAAATTGAGACAGACTATACTGAAAGACGTCGACTGTCTGAAACCCCATGACGCTCTTCGCGGTGGTCGCACGAGTGTGGTCAGAACCTACTGGGAATCGGATGGACAGCATGTTGTGACAACTTTGTGTGGGCTAATGTTGTGACTAGGCAGCATGTGAGCTTAGAACACTCACATGACTGATAACAGCTTATGAATGCTTATAATGTGTGATCTTACGTTGCATGTTCAGTTGCAGTGCAGTTCGGACTTGTGTATTTCGTGAATATATAAAATGTTCCTTTCTTTCGTCGCGACATGTGGCATAACCTAACCGAGCGAATCGGCGGCAACCGGGAATTGTGAAAAAGAAGTCCAATGTCCCCATGTAGTGCAGCCGCTTGTTATGCGGTCTGACACACAAATTTGTACTGCCTGAAGTGCAGTCTGGAAAGAGCACATTTTGTGACGTGCTCCTGGAAATTTGGCCTGAAATTGAATTTCAACATTGAACTGTCGCGCGAAAGTGATCGAATCATGTTCGGAACGTCGTCAATGGCTGGTCGAGAGGGGGAGGAATGATCGTGTCTACTGGCTGCAACTCCTGGAGGGCCGTCTCACCTCCAGTACAACACTCCAACACTGGTCTACCGATCGCCAGTGAGCCTCTCTCTCATCTTCAACTCAATAGTCAATTCAATGCTACAACCGGTCTACAATAGTCGAGTGGCGACAACGCAACGAACTGCAACGAAATCGATGGTCGAGTCGAAACCCCGCGATGTCACCCACCAGAAATCAAGCGCATGAAGCGCACCTGGGAGATGTTCAAACGGAATGGTCGAAACTGGCTGCTCTGCACCATGGGCGTGCACCAGCTACATGTAAATCTGCTCTGCACTGTGGACTTGTGCATCAGATATCAAGCCGACACGCTGTCTGCGGTAGAGGGTACTGGGCCGATTGGGATTCGTGCACCGGGCCGAGGCCAAAGACAGTTTGGAGTGCCACACCTGGATCCGTTGAGAGCCTGTGGTATCTCAAGGCATCTGAACTGGTTGGGTTTGACACCAATTGTGATTATTGATGCATATTCACAACCTTTGGAAATATTCCTGTGAGACGTGCATATTCAGTTCTGTCTGAGTCTCAATATGAGGCGGGGAGGATGTTGTGACAACTTTGTGTGGGCTAATGTTGTGACTAGGCAGCATGTGAGCTTAGAACACTCACATGACTGATAACAGCTTATGAATGCTTATAATGTGTGATCTTACGTTGCATGTTCAGTTGCAGTGCAGTTCGGACTTGTGTATTTCGTGAATATATAAAATGTTCCTTTCTTTCGTCGCGACACAGCACGACCTCAAGTACCAGGATTTCACGTCACTATACCCAGCCGTCAATTGCTGTGTCGACTCGAACATACGATATCCTATTGGCGCACCAGAAATTTATCTCACCAACTTTCCACCGTTGTCTGAATCATTCGGACTCATCAAATGTGACTTTCCCCCCCCCCCCCTCCTATCTCTCCCCCTTTCCCCCTCCACCTCTTCCTCTAGGACGTGGGCGGCCCCCTCCCCCCCCGTATGAGTGAATGCGATGACCGCATCGCTGACGGCACCGTCGAGTACTGCACACACACCGACGCAGACCGGACCATACGTAATGGAACGTACGTTACCGAAGAGCTCAAGGTGGCTGTCGAGAAGGGTTACCAGGTTGTCGCCACGCACGAATTGTGGCACTGGCCGAACACATCCACGGATCTGTTTCGAGGGCTGCTGACGCCGGCATATCTAATGAAGGTTAGAAGGCTAACAGCTGTTAAAGAAAGATGATTCGGTAATGTGAAACATGATTCAGGTGAAAGCGTCGGGAGTGCCAGATTCATGCCTGACGTCGGATGGTCGAGTTGACAGTGCCAAGGTCGACGACTATGTGCAGCGACTGCGGAATCAGTTTCCCGGGTACGACATCCAAGCAGTCGATCTGAAAAGTAATCCGGCCATCAGGACGCTGGCCAAACTCGTGAGCTTGACAATGACGCTTGACTCCTCTCTAGATTTCGACTATTTAAATGTATTTCAGCGTCTGGGGCTTCCTGGCCAAATCGCTCGCCAATCGAACCAACACACGGCTGATCACGTCCAAGCGGGAATTCATAAAACTTCAAACCGATCCGCGAGTCGAGATTGTGTCTGTTTATCAAATCAGACCTACGCTGGTGATGGTCGAAACACGGCCGACGACTGGTGACACTTTGGTGACAATGTCGTTACACTTTGGTGACAATGTCGTTACACTTTGAAAACAATGTCGTTACACTTTGGTGACAATCTCGTTACACTTTGATTACAATGTCGTTACACTTTGGTGACAATCTCGTTACACTTTGGTGACAATCTCGTTGCACTTCGACGACAATCTCGTTACACTTTGGTGACAATCTCGTTACACTTTGGTGACAATCTAATACACTGACCTGAAATCGTTTCGTCGGAGTTTGATGATGTCGAGACCTTGCCAAATCTGGTTCACCGAGTATCGCGTCGGTTTGTCGTGCTTCCTGGTGTGCCTGCATCATAGTATGGTTGAATGCTGCCGCGGTCATAATAATCCAGTAATAAAAAGTCTAATAAACAGGCAATAATTCAGCATTCAATAAAATAAAATGTACATTGGCATGTTTTGCATCAATGTGCTGTCGCAGCTTGTGTCGGCGTGTGTATGTTTTGTCACACTGTTCGCAGCCAAACATCTTCGTCTGATGAACATTGCGGACATGGTCTCGAAGTGTGGCTCGGTTTTTAACATGTTTTTGACAAATCATGCAGCAAAGATCGACAGGATGCTCAGAATGATACAATTGGTCGTGTTTTGTCAGATCTCGTGCACGTCCGAATTCAACTCCACATTTTTGACACTTAATTTTTGTCATAATTTGTTGTAGCCGTAGGGTTTGCTGGTAATTTGACTTCCGCTGTTAACAAATCTGAAACGATCAGTTTATATCGGTATTAGCTAAAATCAGTAATAAAATGGTCCCGTTGTTGACAGATTATGGAATTAGGTGAGTCTAATATGACACGTTGTTACTAATCTGTATGTTCCGGTATTAGCTAAAACTGGAATCTTCTGGGAGTTGTTCTTGATATCTGTAAATATTGTCTTAATTAGTGTAAGTATGTGACGAATTGATATGGCTTTTTAGGTACTGCATGTACAGTTCTGCACGTGCAACATACATGCTCGACACTGAGTGCCTAATTCTGTTGCGCGTTCAGTGATGCGTGAATAATTGGGTGTCAAGCGGTATCTTATGTGTTCAGTGAACCGTGCATAATTCGTTGTTTGCGGTATGATGACCATCAGTCCATTTGAAATGCTGCCGGCGCGACGACCGGCGACGACCGAAAATGCGCCCATAAAATGCGCCTATACCGTATACCATACTACTCTGGGGCTTTAAGCGGAAAACTGGGTGTTTTCATCATTGTCAGTAGAGACACTCTAGGCCAGCATTTTGACATTTTGATACCATATTTCAACCTGATTGTGAGGATCTTCATCTAAACGTGGCAAAACGATGGTAAAACAACAGAAAAGTGCGATATTTAGGTCATTCTTACACTAATTTGAACTATTTTGGCAAGTTTACTGTTCGATGAAAAAGCAATGGTCCGTTAAAAAATAAATCCAATTAGAGCCCCCGGGGGCTTTAAGTGGAAAATTTTCCATTTAGAGCCCCCGAGGGCTCTATTCGGGGGGGGGGGGTGGCTTTAAGTGGAAAACTCCGGTAGGTCCATATCAAGCACAGACTATTGGATCGCACCGAAGTGACGTAAACACCTTTCATAAGTGATGCAAACCAAGCCACAAAAGTGACTTGTCAATTAAAGTTGCATTTTTTCGCGTTTTTGCGCGTTTTTAGGCAAATTTGGTAAAATTTCACCGAATCTCAGATTTTTTTCAAAAGAAAGAAACTTGTTTAGAAAAAAATTTTTTCCTACCCTGGGGGTCAGTAATTAAAGTCCACGGGACTTTGAAAGGGTTCTCGGTTTTAGCCTCAATATTATCGTCGAACGTGGGATTGTACATACACACTGAACAGAGCCACAACTAACTACACAGTGTCATGCAATTCACAATCGTTCCCATTCGTTGGCTACTGACTTTTGTTACCTACTTTAACTTTGGAAACGTTCTTTCACATGAAAACTAAGAACCTGGCTGCTGCAGACCAATAATTCATCATTCCACGCGGAATGGAGCTTTCGGTTGCGTTGTCTGCGAGAGATCAGATCATCACGATGTCTTAGTGCGCAACGCCGTTCGAAGAGCGTGGATGCATGACGCACACCATTACGGTTTTTATGTGCTTTTTGCAGTCGGCTGGACAAATAAATGGAGTACTTCAATATCGTTACTGACCGAATCAGATGAATACTGTGATATGAGTATTTCATCGAACACGATCGACACAAATGGTAGCATCATTGTGAAAAGTTTGAGCTGCTTTGCCCACTTCGAGTCAATCCGTTTGCAACTAAAATGTGCTTGATATCAATCAATATTGAGAGATTAATACTTCCCGCAGGGATTGCCAGCTTGCTAGATGCAATTCATGATCACGTGGGATATCCGTTCTGTGGTCAATCGAGTGACATGGGCGAACGGCTTTTTGAAGAGTGGGGCGTCACGTACCTCCCAGAAGTACAACACGACGATCAAAATGGAAGTGTGTTTGTCAAGTAGCGATGTACAGTCTGCTCCAGGACAGTCTTCTCCAGGGGTCTGCTCATTTTATGGTGATCGGGACCGACCAGTTTCCGACACTACAAATCATTTTCATAGGTGGTACTGGGAGCAGGAGGAGGGGGTTTTTGTATTTCTATGTTACGGCATATCGTAGGTGCCAGATCGAAATTCTAAGGTCGGTACAGGTAGTTATTTTGGTTGGGGAATCCGAATCCGTATTCCACCATTCCCCTCTAATGTGCTTACAGGGGCATACAGAATTTGAGATCATCCCACCGATTTTGCTCACAGCGACGGAAATGGGGGCCGTGAATCGGCCAAATGGTTTGGCCAAGTGGCTGGGTGGTTTGTAAAGATGTACAATTTTAATACACGTGAGGTATTTAATTGTGCCACAGTTTTCAATGCAGTTGGCTCAGTAATTTCGACCAGCGTGAAAGTTTGTCCCCTGCCCCTAATAAACATCTCGGCCAACGCGTGAGCGTTGGATGTATCTTGTTATTAGAGAAGTTGAGTGCAAGGTGTTGAGATTGGCGGTTGGTCTTATATGTACATGAAAGACACCTTGATGTAGGTAAAGCTTATTGCAAAAAGAAATTTTGACATGCGCGTGAAACATCAGCAGGCTGGAAAAACCGATTCCTCCCTATACCTGACGTGTTAAATCTGGCGTGAAGGCGTGTGTTTGGTTTTTTAAATTGTTTTGATTGCTTTCTACAGCTGGTCGAGCCTGTACAAAACGCTGAAAATTTGGGTGCAATCAGTACAGTAGAAAGTGGTTTTTCACGCCCCTGAAAAAAGCGCAGTCCGGCGGCGACATGTTTTGCGTCACTGCTATCTCCTCCCAGGAAACTGAATGAATCCAGTCGAGTCGCATATCAATCTGAAGCTCTCGTAACTGTCTTCTGGTAAGCGGAGCCCGATTTTTCATTTTTGCTTCTATCGCTCGTACGGTCGTCCGAAAGGTTTTTCGCATTGCGAAATTTTCTTTCCAGCGTGTTTCGCGCCTTGGGCGCAGTCAGCCAATCAGCAGCAGCTGTTCTCTGTGGTGCTTGGCTGTTGTTTGGGACCCTGAGTTTGGAATGGGTAGACCGGTGGTAACCGGTTTAGACGACAAGGTCCATCTTTTCGTTTATTTTTTCGCCAGAAACACGGTTGGTGACGGTTTTTTTTTGTTTTACCAAAGCTGTATCTGACAGTTCAGTTCCTCACAAGTCACCGAAGTGTGATGTGAGAGGTGCTAAAACTACATCTGCTGTTCAGTTACTCACAAGTGACCGAAGGGTGATGCGAATGGTGCCAAAGCTATATCTCACTGTTCAGTTACTCACAAGTGACCGAATTGTGATTGAATGATGCCAAAACTGTATCTGACTGTTCAGTTACTCACAAGTGACCAAAGTGTGATGTGAGTGGTGCTAAAACTACATCTGTGTTCAGTTACTCACAAGTGACCGAAGGGTGATGTAAGTGTTGCCAAAGCTATATCGCACTGTTCAGTTACTTACAAGTGACCGAAGGGTTATGTAAGTGGCGCCAAAGCTATATCTCACTGTTCAGTTACTCACAAGTGACCGAAGGGCGATGTAAGTGGTGTGGAGAACCGGCAGTTCTCCATGAAACGGCATGGTGTACTTGAGCGTGTGATTTCTAAAGAACATGTTTTGGCTGAATAATGCATGTGTAATGCTGCTGATAAGCTGACGGTCTGTTCTGTCTGTGTGTGCTTTGCATTCTGTTTTTACTATTGAGATTGAGACTTTGTGTGTCGGCTGTGTAATATTGAGCTGTATTACATTTCTGACGTAACGAATCTTGTATTATTGAGCATCGGAATATTGAGTTATCGGAACTTGCAATATTGAATCTAAACTACAACGGACATCCAATCACACTTAACGGCATCACTCAACCAGGCGCTACACAATGCCAGGAGCTGACTTTCCCTATGCCTAGCCGCTTCCGCGATATGGTACCCCCCCTACCAACAAACAAACTCCCCACATAACAACAACCAACAAACAAACCACCTCCCCCCGCCTCTCCTTCCTTAATCATTCATCGTGACAATGGTCGTCATATCATATCGGTACTCGCCGCATTGCAAAGCACCTGTGGCCAGCTTTCCCGTACTCCTCCGCACGTGACTCGTTGAATTGGAAGAGATCGCGCGCCATTTTTTCGTAGAGAGATTCTGTGTGATTTTGTGTCTCTGTGTGTGAAACCCAGTGTTGTGAGACTGCGACTAACATTGTTACGATAAACGTCGAGAAGAGAGAACCCGCGGGATCGTATTCGTGAGGAGGCTTGCGTGAATCGCAGTCCCGGAGTGGCCATTGGCACTCGGCGGGGCCTTTGTGAGGTTTAGTGATTTGTCATTGTTTGTGTGCGTTAACCCGTGCTTCCAGCTTGGGCCCGCCCGTTCGTGCCGTGGCCGGATCTCCAAGTGTCCAGTGGACGCCGTATCGTAAGGTGCCGGGCAGTGCCACGCCTTACGACTACACGTGGTGAGCCGAACGAACGAATTCGAGTGGAGCGAAAAGGAGAGGGGTAAAGTTTGAGAGGTTTGGGGGTAATTTATCATTTTTTCCCTCCTAATTTTGGGGTTTTTGGGCAGCAAAACCCTTCAATTTCATTTTGCGAGATCTCGCCCCGGCCGCCCCATCACCGCGCCCGCACCCCCACACAGTTTGCTGCGCGGGCCCGACCAAAAAGGGCCCCGATCCGTCGACATCCGCCTGCGAATACAAGACAATCGAGAAGTTTGGACCGAGGACAGTCTGGGCCGCTCGCGATAGCAGCAAAAGAAGGAGTGAGCGACCCCCAAACGCAATACCGGATACCTCTGGGCGGTGGTTTAGGGGGCAGGTAAGTGATTAGTAGAGTAGTGAGCTTTTTACCAGACTTTTTTCGGTTTTTTTTGAATTTTTGAATTGGGATCTTCGACGTCACCGGCTGCTCGACGAACCCCCTAGCAGTCCGGACATCCCAGCAAACCCAGGATCGATCGGGTTTGCTGCCAACGCGACGTAACGAGACGAGAACCCCCCAGCGAGGAACCGACCGACAAGACGAAGGGCCGAGCCGAGCCGAGCCGAGCCGAGACGAAAGCAGCGAAAAGGGCCGAACTTCGCGCGCAGCCGTTGAAAAAGTGATAAAATCACTTTTTCAGGAACCTAAAAGAATTGTGCAACAGATATCTCACGAAAGTGAGATATAAAATTTGAAACCGAAGCGAAAAGCTTCAAATTTTGGGGCATTTGTCGGGATTTTGCATTTTAGGTGCAAAATCACAAATTTTCAATCAAAGCCCCAAGGGTCATCGTTAAAAAACTACGATTTAGTACTCTGAACAATCATCGCGCCGTTGAATACCCCAGCACAGCAGCAACAGGCGAAAGGAACGAAGGACGAGCCGAAAAGCGCCGAAAACCGACGCGCCCAGGAGCAAAGCAGCGGAAGGCGCGTGAACGACATTAAAATCAGCCTCCTCGTGCACCCTAGCGTGTGGTTGTTCAAAAAGTGACAACCATACGCTTGAGACACCGGAACTCTCGCAAAATTTTCCAAATTTGACAAAAAACTTGGAAAATTCGACTAAAACGCGATATCGAAAACCGCCAGGATCAGATATTTTCGACAAAAATAATCGGTACCAGTTAACGGCAGTTTCCACGGAATAACTTCGTGGAAAATCAGCGGAGAACTGTCATCGACCCATCAATCGATAGCGCCGGACAAACCAAGCACGACCAATCAACGCGATCGGGCGGAGATCCATCGAGAAACATCGACAAACAAACCAATCGACGCGATCGGGCGGAGATCCATCGAGAAACATCGACAAACAAGGTATACATTTATACCTTGTACGAATACGAACGGCCTTTCAACGACATTTTCTCGGCCAGACTTCGACAGGAAAGCGAGTTCGGGCTGAAATAATTTCAGCCACGGTACCCAACAACAAGTTGACATCTTTTCGCCGCAAAATCGCTGCAGGATTGGTGATTTATCCGCTGATAATTCACTGATTTCCGAGGCTCCAACCCAATTGACATAGCCGATCCGCATTCTCATTGGTTGTTGGCGCGCACATCAGCCAATCAGCGTGCAGCACAGATACACGTCAGCACCAGCGAGTTCAGCACTGCCAGCAGTGAAGTCGCCCAGCTTTTCAATAGTCAGATTGAATTTTCCGTTGTATCTGACTCGGATCGCATTGAAGCACAACTGCAAGGAGTGCCAGCTCCCATAAAACCTACTGATACGGCGTCATCACGCTTTTTGGAGTCACGATTAGGCATTGACACGTTCTGTGAACGGATCGACCAACTTCTGGAGGAGCACAGACTGCGACAAGCGAACGACAGGATGACGACACCTCGAAACTCGCGCTTCCTGAGCCCGAATCGGCCGCCGTGCACGACGTGTGGAGTACCGGGACATCATCAGATGGAGTGTCCACATTTTAATCGGCAACAACTACCGCTTGCAGCACAACCCGGGCAGCAAAGTGAACCGCGTCGCAGGTACAGCTCAACCGTTCGGCAGCCGCTACAGCCACGTGCACCTGTACAGCCAGCACCTGCGCAGAATACGACACGGCAGTTCCTGATGCAGCAAGGCGACTTTCCTCCGCTCATGCCCGAAGCAACGAACACAAAGCGTCAGCCGAAGCCGATTATCCCAAAAATAGCACGGAAAGAGTGGCGCAAACAGCAACGAGAGGCGAATGAGGCGTACATTGAGCAGGAACGTCAGGCTAATGAAGCTGTGCAGCGAATGTTGACGAAATTGGATAAAAGCGGTCGGAAAAAAGTGGTTCGCTCGTCGAAGCCGAAGAAAACTTCGACACCTACGGACGCGCAGCAGCTGCCACCAAGCATGAAGGGCCCGTCGCCTGTACCTAATGTTTCAGGCCGACCAGCAGCAACGACACACATGTCGCCAGGGATTCTGGCGCCACAGCAGGCTGTACAGGACCGCACACAGTACACAGCCAGTATGTCGCCAACGTTGCTGCGCAAACATTTGAACCCGAATATCCAGATTTATGAACAGGAACCGGCACCACAGCAGGAACAGCAGCAACGACCACAGCAACTAGTGCCGCTTGTCCGATTGGCCGAACCAACTCCGCCGGAGGAACCGAACGGGAGCGAACCGGACCGACCAGTGGGCGACATTCTGCTCGACCCGTCGTCAGCATGCCGATTCCGGAAGAATATGTGCCGCCCACGTGCTATAGAGCTGAAGACGGATACCCCAGCATAAAAATGATGCGGTTATCGCCGAAGACGAGCTTCTTCTGTATGGACGTGCGCGAATGGCTCGACGCAGACGAGGAGGCAGTGAATAAGCTGCAGTGGTTCCTCAGCAAACGATATCCGCGCGACAAACACGATGATCCGGCCAATCTGTTGATGCGTGAGCGGGATTTGATTCATTATTTCCGGGAATTCGGCATCAAACACGTTGAAAGTGCGAAAATTCGGATACGCCAACTCGCACCTAAACAACAGAACAACCAGCAGAGTTCAGATTCATCGTACGATACAGCGAACAGCAGTGATGAACGGGCTCCGAAAGACGTGCACAGTGATGACGATTTGAAATCGAGCAGTTCAGAGTCCGAGGCGTCCGATGAACCCGACGACGACGATGGTGATTCTTCTGATGAAGATTCGAATAACACAATCACAGTACTTTCGTCGCCGGATCAAACTCCGACAGCGAACCCGCAGTCACGTCAACGCCATGAAGTGCGACAACGCGCGCGTGAAACATCACATTCACCGAACCCACGTCCACGATCGAAAAAGCTACAGCGCGCAGGACGCTCGTTGACACGCAATGCTGAAAAGTACAAAGAGGCGAAATTGAAACAGAAGTCATCGTCGCGGAAAGAGAAAGAACGATCATCGGCGCCCGTAAAACAACGTCAGGACGAACGGAACGAAGTTTCAATCGCACCGAGCACGCAGACAGAACCAAACAAAACCCACGAAACTTCGACGCGTGAAAGACTGACCTCATCGACCGAACACGACTACAGACGCCCGCGACAAAGTAGCATCACGCGACGACAACACCAGCAACGATCCCGATCTCGGCACGAACAACTGGCGTCTGACCAGCTACCCCCGTACCCACGACAGCACAGTATGGTACGCGGCGCAGACTACAACCCGGGCGGGGAACACAACAGCCACGCTCCAGCTTCTTTTTGCTACTGCCGAGACTGCGGTGGTAAAATGCCACACCCAGTGGTTTACCACGCACAATCGACTGGCCATGTCGTCGGGAGCGCGGCACCACAGAACAACAATCGGCCCCTGAATAATCAAGGACAGGCAGCTCAAGCTCAACTGGCCGACCAGTGCAATATGATGATGGCTGCTCAAATGAACGGAACACATCAGCCGATGTCGGTGATGCAGCAACAGGCTCAGCAGTTGGACGCGCACTATCAGCCATCATTCGACATGCAGCAACAGCAATTGACAGCGCAACAGAACTTCGTACAGAAATCACAACAACAGGTCGCGCAGTTGCAGAATCAACAACAATTGGTACCACAGGCGAACATGGGTGGACAGATGCAATCGTTGGTGCCACAGGGTTCGCTTCAACCAACTGCAATCATCAGGCGTTCAGGGTTGGACGATTCGGAACTTTTCAACCCTGGTGTGGCTCAATCAGGGCCGCAACAGTATTACGCGCAAGTTGGTGTGCCTGTACAAATCAGTTGGAAGATATCGCCTGATCGACGAAGGGAACTGCAAAAGGACGTTGTCAGCTACCTCAAAGGAGGCACGGTGCAGATATACAATGGAGTCGGAAGTCCGCAGCACTACTCAACATTCAAACGCGACGTTATTGAGTTGTGCAACAATATTGGCGTCGTCACCAGCGAAGAAGGTGCATTCGTGTTCTCGTTGATGATGGGCCCAACGATTAAGAATTATTGGGAGAGTCAGGGCCCGAAGCGCTTCAACTTCAACGAAATCGTGTCGGCCCTGGGAAAAATCTTCGGCGAGGACAGCAGTATGTATAACGCCGAACTACGCCTCAAAACGCACGAATGGCATGCCGGCAGGGACACGATTGAGACGTACCTTCAGCGATCGAATGAACTCACGTCGGGGTTGTACCCAAACTGCACTCACATCCAGTTCCAGGAGCGCGTGGCCCAAACGTTTGTGCGTGGCCTGCCGGAATTGTTCGTGGCGCACCTGACAGACCACAGCGTCAACATGAGTTTTGTACGGTGGAATCGCTGCGTAGTATTTTGATGCGATATCGAACGCCGCGTCATTTGTTCGTGCTTTTGCTGGTTTAAAGCAAGTCTCGTCTGCTACTTTAGCAAATACGGTATTGAACTGAGCCATGTCCTTTCAATTTTTGACTAGGGTAATGGCTGGCTTGGATGAGAACGTTGCACGAAGATTTCGCGGAATTTATAGCGCGGAAAATATTTTTGGTCTGTCAGAAGGAATAGATCCCAACAACTGGAATTTTGCGATTGTACTAAGTGCAGAGAATAAGACACCAGCGCTTTTAGCAATAAAGCCACTATCAGAACAAAGCCTGTTTCTGTCCCCAAAAGCAATTCATCCATCGGCTTATGGCGCCACGTTACAGATGTTTCTTAGTCAAAACTTTCCCGGGATTTATTTTTTAACAGAACCACTTCATAAAGCCACTGATGCAAATGACTGGACTTATTGTATTGTGTTTGCATATCTGCTAGTTAAAATCACTCAATCATAGACATTATAAATCGTTTTTCAAAAGATGCATCTCGAAATAATAATTTTGTTGCCCAAATGATTTATAAATTGTTTAATCAATCACCAGCACACATTCATACGCTGCTGTCGAATAAATAATGACTAAACATATGCACTCACTCGTACTTGGTGGTGAATTTTATTGTGTCCATAGAGCTGGTGCTTTTCAATATTTCTCGCATACAAGGGTTGGTGTTGCGAAGCACGTGGTTCCAGTCATAGTTATTCTTCGCCGCATTTTTATGCTCAACACTTGCACACAACTGTGCCAGAGGCAGCGGATCCATGCCAATAATAACGACGTGAGCTGGATCGAGGCCATATGAATGTTGCCGATGATGTTTCACAATGCACACAAGATGGTCGCCAGACGGGTGAAAGTTTGGTTTCCACGACGGTTTTGCGACAGGCACCGTAATTGAAATGAAGTGTTCCAGTTCATATGTTTGGTTGTCATCGTCCAAATTTATCCAGAAGAAATGCACGGACCACCGAGGACCAAGCGCATAGATCACAAGCTTTCGCTTGTAGACAGTCATGCCCTCCCACTGCAGAAGACATTTTCCGCGGCACTTGCGCGAACCAAAGTGGCTCATTATGTTGTCATTCACGTAACACGGCTTTGTGACTGGTAGATACGTTGTAGCCGTTTGGTCTTTGCGGATTCGGACAATCTTCCAACTGTGGCAAAGGTCACGGCGAATTGCACTTTTGGTTACAGCTTCCAAGTAGAACATGTCAGCGCCTTTTACAGTGTGTAAATAGAACAGATGGTTGTTCGGAACGCAATATCTGGTTATTTGCCACGTGCACGGTTGATCAAGGGAGCCCAGAACGTCCACCATCATGTACTTGCCGGTGGTCATTTTTGACATGTTTAGTCGCAAGAACGTGTCAGTCTCGTCATCGTACTCAACGCCAGAAATGCAGATTTGCTGATAATCGGCTTGCAAAATTGATTCGTTCTGAAATGGGCACCTTTTGGCGTCACCAGAGAAACAACTTAGTGATATACACCCACTTTGTACTCAAGCGCAGGTAGTGTTCCAGGTTTTGAGTTCATCGAGAACGCGATCATCCGATCCCCAGCGGCCAGCACTATTGTTTTACTGCTTGACGTACAGTATATTGCTGAAATCTTCTTACTTTCATCTCTGATATGTATATGAATAAACTGCCGGTTTCTTACGTGCTGGTGATGTGACTTCATGATCCTTGCTGCATATGACGGGTAGTTGGCACCAATGTGATATATAGTACGGGGCGACGGGTTGTGCAAGTGCCAGGTGCATTGAGTGATATTTCCTTGAATTGTATTCCCTGATCACAGTTAGAAGCGGGAATCGACCGTCTGGCGACTGGATATTAACGGGGATTGACTCATATTCAATGTCACTCGTTTCTGGTGGCATGTTGGGAATTGTTCGCAGCCATCCGTAATATTCGCCGATAGCAAACTGTTTCACGTGACTTGCAGCCATGTCTCCTGAAGAAGTAGTTGACTACCCGTTTGGTTTTCAGTCAGTCACAAAATTTTTGCCTAAAATCGCATTGCTAGGAAGATCTGGTCTCGGAAAATCTTACTATGGCCATAAAATTATACAACAATTCAATTTGCTCTTCAAAGGAGCAAATATTGCTAAGATATACCTCTATTACGTTACCTGGTCTCCGGTGTACCAGGCATTAAAGGAAGAGTATGGCGATAGATTGGTTGCTTACATGGGACTACCCGAAGAAGGAGATCACGAAATTCCTACGGTTCAAGAAGGAAACGACTACAATGTTGTTTGGTTTGATGACGTCATCCAAGATATGAGCTTGAAGCCACAACAACAACAGTTTCTGTCGTCAATTTTCTTAGTTGCACAAAAACACAGCAATTTTCTGTTGCTAATCGGCGCCCACAGTATTCGTGGCTCTGGGTTTTATTTAAAATTACTTCAGCAGTGCGATTATTTCCTGCTTCCAGCTGGATTTTCTGACTTTGTTAGTTTCCAGCGAAATCTACTTCCGTACTTTAACGGCCTGTATTTTAAAAAGTGCATGGAAATCGCAAAAAAGCAGTATAATTCAAATTATATTTTTGTGGATTTGTCACCACTGACCCCGTCAGAACGCTGTTGTGCTATAAGAATATTGTCCGATGAACCAAAACCTATTCTGACATTTCTACTGAAACAATGATTCACCACAGTTTAGCCGGATCGTTCGACAAGTATACAGCACGTCTCATAACAGAACCCACTCAGTCCGTGCCGAAACGCGTCAAGGTGGAATTAATCAAGCACTGTCCGAATAGCGCGATCGACGTGGTCGAGAGGGACATTTACCCACTACTACAAGACAACCAAATAAAACTCTCGGCAAAAGAGCAGCTGTTTTTTAAAACGGTTGAGCAAAAAATCTGCGACTTGCAAGTCTATCAGAAGAACAAGTGTCCGCAACTACTTAGCCGCAAATATCCCAATTGTGTGTTCTTGTTACTCAAAGTGTTTCAATGCCGCAAACGCAACCCGTCATAGAGACACAGGTCATCATAAGCAAGAAAGAGTACGAACAGCTAGCTCAAGCGCAAGCTCAGAAGAAAGCCAAAAGCCCGAGCCCACCACCCCAAATCGATAGCAGCATCGAAATGTCCGTTGTGCCGAAAGAACTAAGCCATGTTTTAGATTGCACACGAACACCCGAGCAACGGCGAACTGTATCAGCTGTCTTGGAACATCTGAGCAACCCAGTTTCCGGAACTTTTAGCATTAAATTGCCAACCGATGAAATTGTAATTAATGATAAGCTTATTCTAGGATCAAATGTTTGCAAAATTTTAGCACAGTTGTTTGCAACCCCTGTTGTTCATATTAGAGGTTTGACCAGATTTGTAAAGTTTTTAGCTAGATCCACCCACTTTCCGCCCCATTTCGTCGGTATCAGTAAAATTAAGACCAACCCCCACCAAAAGACCAACCCCCTTTTTGTGTGCAGCGTGTAGCTGGCAAACTATTCTAAACATTCACCAAAAATTTTGTCTCAAAACGCTATGTACATTGAGTTACAGCCTGTTGAAAACACCTGCTAGTTCCGGTTGGGGGTTGGTCTAGTTTCTTGTTTTTGAAAAAGAAAACCAAGTTGCTTGGCGGAGCAATTTTCGCGGACAAAAAAGACCAAGCCCCAAAGCACGCGACTCCAACACACACACACAAAAGATTGCTTCAGCACATGAGTTGTTGCATAATACCCCAGCTGTGTGTGTGTGTTGTATTAGGGACTTTACGCTCTCTCGGTGAGTGCGTCGCTGCTGGCCCGATCATTACGTTTATAACGTATCGTAAGGCGGCTTGGCTGTCGGCGTCTTTAGCACAGTGGTAAGCATATCTGACTGTGGTTGTGAGAGCCACGAGATCGAAGCATCCCACAGACAAGCTTTTTGATGTTTTTGTTTATGTATGTTTTCAATGTGTAATCAATGATTTCAACAAACAGAAACAATCTTTTCACACCCGACGTTTGCTTCAAAAAACAATCAGAAAAACCCGGCCCAAAAAATCGGGCCGGATAGGACCGGGCTGACTTTTTCTGAATCCGGTCATGCCGGACCGAGGTAACCCGGCCCGATTTCCACCCCTGTAACAAGCGTTTTGAATGATAATGCTTCTTTTAAGACGTTTTAATGAACCCCGTATTAAATCTTTTTCAAGCAGGTGAAAAATAAATGGCAGAGAAAATGGGGGTTGGGCTTTTTTTCGGTTTTCAACTGCTTCGCCAAGGGGCTTGGTCTATATTTATTTTTTTGTCAACTAAAACCAACCGACAAATAGCTTTGTTTTTACTTGGATATGATGTTTCAAAGTCTACTTTTGTTTCTATGATGATCAGCATGCTCCCTTTCGTAGACATGCCAAACATCAGCCTACCGAACCAAACCGTGTTGGAAATGCGGTCAGGCCAACTTCAAACGCTTTTTTCTCGAAAAAGTGGTTTGGGGGTTGGTCTTATTTTTACTGATACCGACGATTTGCTTGATTCTTATCCATCTAAGCAATTACTACTTCAGTACCGTAATGTCTGACCGTGAACTTTCTCGCCTGTATTACGGAACATTGTCCGATGGAAATAAAGCCGGCCTATTATTACAAAATGTGCAAGTGTTTTATAAACTAGCCAATAAAAGATTCCCATCGGTGACCTACAAAAAAATTAATGAATTTTTGAATAAACAAAAACCGTACTTGACAAGAAAGGCCCATATCGGCAAAAGGGAGACTGAACGTATGTACTTATTGACGACACCTGAGCAGTTTGTTGCAGTTGACACCGCATATCTTGCAACAGGAATCCCGTCCAGGGGCCCCTATAAATTTCTACTAGTGTGCGTGTTTCCGTTTCACATGCAAGTATACCTGGAGTTATTGAAGGTTCTCAACTCAGCCACAATGGCTAACGCGTTTTCCAGGGCGCACAGGCGATTTGAGCACAAGAATTTGAAAGCAGTTTACAGTGACGGTGGTAAGTCGGAATGAAACATCAGCCAGATCAGACGCAATCTAGCCACTACCCTTTTAGGTTCTGAATTCAAAGGCAAATTCAACGATTTGATGAAAGAACTAAATATCAAGCACGTAATTTCAAATCCACGAACGAAACATCACACGTCATACAGTGAAATTGCCGTCAGGGTTGTCAAAAAACGGCTTTCGGCGCACCTGTCGGCCAATAAAAATATTCATATTACTCAGGCAGTTAAAGATGTAGAAAACGCATATAACAACGAACCGAAGATATCCCGGGCCGGTGTCACACCTAACGAGCTTAACAGTCGATCCATTGGCCTCATAGCACATACAATGGACAAAAAACAGATAGAACGCCAAGCCAAGGGTCTTTTAGATTCAAGCCCACCTTTAAAACTGGGAACAATCGTTTATAGAAAGTTGGAGCAACAGGGCTTTTCGAAAGGTCACTTACCTACATATGACACCGCTAAGCCCCTAAAAGTCATTCAAGTTTCGTTTCGTTTCGTTTCGTTTTACTTTTCATGGTTATAACCACAAGGCATATGCGCAACATCAATATAATCATTGATAAAATGGATCGCATAACCTTACACCAGCAATAAAACGTTTGTGATTATCGCAGTTCAGTCTCACAGTTTGCGATTTGAATGGTCAGGTGTCCAGAAACGGATTGTCATACGAAACGTATGCACAAAAAGACACAGCAAAATGTCCAGTAATATTGACAACAGTGTCCAGTGAAAGAAATAGTAATAATAACATTGTTATTTAGCTAGCAGTTTTCAGAAGAAACAATTGGCTTCAAAGTTCAGCACTTCGGTACAGCACACCAACTAGGTCTATCCCTCGCCAAAGCAATGAAAGAGAGTGGAAGGGGCTGGATTTGCAAGCTCTCTTGCAAATAAAATTTGTGCACTTGCTTCCTGGCAAGATTAATAAAATTTCCTCTGTCTCCACAAAATTTGCTGTTTGCCAGATGGCAAAAAAATGGCGCAGCAAAACGGGGCCCCTTTTACAATCCCGTAACCTGAGGTGCAACAGCACGCACAGCGCACATAATCATTTCGCATCCATTGAGCGTCTTTTGTCCATCCAGTTCGTTTCCGACGATGTTGCGTTGTCCAGATTGCTAAAATACTCCTACAACTATTTCCCGTTGCTCAATAAGGAATTGGACGCCACAGCGTTGTTATTTATCACCACACAGCAATTTTTTTCGTGCTCTGAAACGGCCATCCATGTTGCACCTAAGTGCAACATTACAGAACCCACAGATGCGAATTTTGTTGGGGCTGAATTTTTAGATACGTGTAATCGTAGGGCGAGGCGGCACTCCACACGGCTTCCCCACCCAACGATACGGCCTTGCACGACACGGGAAGGCCCGACCGGCGTGACTGACGACGGGGCGCGGCCACCTAAGCCTCAAACACGGTCGAACACACAAAACACTCAAAATCCAAACCTCAACAAAAGGCCCCGCCGAGTGACGCGCGGTCAACTCCGGGGTTGCGATTCACGCCTTTCACGTCCACAGATCGATCCCTCTCGCCAATTCTCGATATCACGTTTATCAATACGGGTTAGCGCAGTCTCACAGAATTCAGAACACACACGAAAAACACAAGAGAACACCTAAAAGTCACCGAGCGAATCTCTTTCTTTTTTTTCTGCCTCAGCCAGGGGAGGACTTTGTCGAAGCCGGCCACATCTCCCACGGACCAAGTTTGGCGAGCCCCTGCGAAGCCGACGATAAAACGGACGTAGAGACGACGGAAACGTTCATTTAAGATGACGCGAGAATTCGTAGCCAACATCAATAACACAATATTTACGACACGGAAGGCGATTACGGTTGTAGAATGAGGTTGTGGCTGTCGACCAACATTGAAGGCGACGAAAGATAGGATGAGCCACTGTTCGATCGTTGATGGATTGAATTTGGATTAGGTTGATGACATTGGATTTGATTTGATGATGGGGAGATCGAACCATTGAGACGGCATGAGGGAAGGAAGACCAGGTTTGCCACTTAAGGCGGGCTCTACTTTGGCGCAAGACGTTTCGAGCCACCTCTCCTCAGTTCATGAATTATGCCGTCGAAAGTCCAGGGGGGGGGGGGAAAATCGGTGATTGAATCGAAGTTGACGAAGCACGATATTACGGGCTCGGATACGGCAGTTCAGTCATCGCGACATGGGAGATGCGGGGCTGTGATGCGTTGAACTACCGATGACTACTTACCGATGCTTACCGATGCCTACCGTTGACTACCGATGAATTTGACTTTTAACTTTAACACAAAATAAAATAATGGCTGAACGAAACTACGGCAGCAAGAAGAAACGAACAAAGCACACACAGAATAAACTAACGGCAAACGACAAACACAAAACACAACTACTAACGCGAACTGCAAACGGTACACAAACTACAAAACGCAACAAAACGACAACACGAGAAACAAACACTAAGAACACAGTAAAAACGAGATGACACGAGAGAAACCAGTTTGGTGCGTTCAACACAATTATGAGAGACACTTACACAGAGAACGAAGAGAGAAAACGAAGAGATGATTCAGAAAGCTCGCGGAGAAACGAGACGAGAATAAAATGACGTTTACGATAACGAGGTAATGTTTACGATAAAATGACGACAATAACGACAGCAACAACGAAGACAAAACACAGTACAAACACGACAAACACAGAAGAATCGATACAAAATGAATACACGATATGAATGTGAGGATTCCACCAGACGTTCGTTCATCCTTGCGACGGCCGGTGATCCTTGCGACCAATTCGACGTACAAATCGGTAAAAGTAGAAAATGACGTAGCGAGACGTTCATGACGAAGAAAATAGAAGGATATGAAGACATGACGTTCAACGGCGAAAATAACGATGTTAGTAGGCGATATCGAGATAACGATGTACGAGGTTGCGAGAACCCCACCTGTGGCATTATGCACCATCAGGATTTTCCTTGACGAATCAGGCTACCTGCGTCGCGGCGGCGTTCGCGAGCGACGTTGTTCACTGCTCCGACGACCACGTTTCGGCGATGTGCGCGTCACTGAGCGCGACGGCGAGTGACGACGCGTCGTTCCGCGACTACGATCGCGTGGATCCACTCGACGGTACAGTTCTCCATTCGGTCCGCGTTCAATATCCCTGGGATGCAGTCGATTCGCTTCCTCCTGGGTGACTGACACCAACGTTTGTTCCTGCTGTTCACGTCGTGAGCGACGTGGAGGCGCCGGCGACGTGCGGCGACCTCGACTCGATTCCTGTTGCGACGTTCGGCTCACACGGCTGTCTCGACTACCGCTACGACTGCGGCGACGGGGACGTTCACGTAGCGAATCACCGAAGCGATGACGCGACGGGTCACGGTCGACACGGGTTCCACGGCTGGACGTTCCAGTCGTTGACGTAGTTGTCATATCACGTGACGACGTTCCTGGATCGCGTGACGAGCCATCCGATCGCGTGGTCGTTCGTGACTCTGAGCGAGCCGCTCTGCCACGATCATCCCTTCCCCCGCGGGTTTCAAGTTGTCGACCCGACAACTGAGCGGTATCGGCATGACGTTCAACTTCCAGCGTTCCTGTGTCGATGCATTTCAATCCTGACTTGTGTCGCTTCAGATACGCGTTGTTCTCCTTTAGTTCAGCCAAACGTGCCTTGCACGCGTTCTCGATCCAACGTCCATCTGACGTGGTCAGTCGTTCCCATCGAGCCATGTGGTCGTTCGGTGTCGGTTCCATAGGTGGCTTGATCTGATAGCGTTTTGTGATCGGGTTCTTGAAACCCATGACCACCATCGACGTGCAGATGTAGATGAAATGGAACTCCGTACCAGTCAACAGTCGATTCACTTGGCCGTTCGGTTCCTCGTACCACAGTTTGTTGAAGAACTCCTTGAATAGCGCGCAGCAATCCGTGATGTGGTAGTTCATGCAGATTCTGCAGTACGCCTCCTGTATGTGCGGATCTGGTGTTGGTAGATTCTGGTATTCGGTCCTGACGTGCAT